>JALNIO010000201.1:0-35619 GCA_023509875.1 Rugonectria rugulosa | reverse complement strand
CCCCCCCCCAAAATTCAACCATCTTTCCGAGCGATCCACGGTAGCGGACAACTGGTCTTTTTATGTTCCTTTGCTCGATGAGCCCCCCTATCTCGGTTCTGAGCTCATATAACGCGACTCGGGTCGTTGCGTGGAGTGGTTGTCGGGTGGTGCTCGTATGTTGTGGTGCGTGCTTTTGCTCGGTTGTTGAAGGTATGCTGCGTGTATGAGAATTGAAAGGCAATAAAGTTACCCTGTAAACTCGATGTGACATGAGGATTTGGATTGACCGGGAAAGTTGGTGCTGGTTAGTCCTTTTGGTTTCGAGTGTTGTGTCGAGGTCGATGTGGGAGGTTGGATGACTTACACGTCCACGTCGAAAGCCTCATCTTTTCGAATCAGTGTTTTGAAGCAGGCAAGATGGGGTATAGGACATTATTGGAATAACAGTATGAACTCTGATATCAACTATAGAGCGTGTCGTCTCGTAATATAATACATCCAAGGACTTGAGAGATTGGATCCAAGCCCGCCCAGGGCTCGATATACAGTAAGAATACATCCTTTTGAGCCCACTTCATGACTCCTAAACTCCGTTTTGAAAATCAACATGTTGCTTCGTTTGCTCTTTAGTAAGCCATTGTAAAGTGACAAGAACTTTGTTTTTTTGGCAAAATTCTCCAAAAAGGGGGACATATCAGACCCTCCCTCACTGCTTCCCCTTGGGCGCAGGCTTCAAGTTCTTCCACACCTTGTCCCCCGCGAAGAGCTCGCCCTCCCACTCGTTGCACATGGCCTGGTAGTCGACCCACCGGCCGCCGTCCTCGTCGGACCAGGCGCCGCCGAGCTGGTCCCCCAGCGTCTCGGCGTCCGGGTACGCCATCTTGTGCTCCCAGTAGCGGCCGCCGATGGGCTCGGCGGACACGCGGCGGTCGGCCTGGAGCTCGCGCACGGCGGCCTTGAGGAGGGAGCGCGCGTAGGGGTAGAACCAGAACTTGGTGAACTGCTCCTCGAGGACGCGCTTGTCGCCCGTCAGGTGCCACAGGGCCCAGACGTTCCTGGTGATGAAGTTTGTGCCGAGGCTGATGGTGCGGATCCACTGGCCCGTCGGCATCTTGGGGTGCGCCTCGTCGATGCTGTCGTAGATGGTCTCGAGCGCCGTCTGCACGTCGTCGGGCATGGTGATGTTGTACGGCTGGAACCGGTCCTTTTCGTTCTTGAGGTCCTTGTCCACGGCGGCGGTGGGGGGCGAGCCGGCCTCGTCGGTGGCGTTGTTGTACTTGATCCAGTCGTTCCAGCGCTCGTAGCCGGCCTTCGTCTGGAACATGGCCGAGTCGTACTCGATGCCGACGTGAAACTCGACGGGCTCGGTGCGATCCCACACGCGCGGGAGGCGGCGGTCCTTGGGACCCCCCGCCACCTTGCCGTTCTTGGAGAAGAACTTGGAGCGGAAGTACTCCTGGCGGCCCCAGACGACGGAGAGGTAGAGCTGGTCCGACTCCCGGTAGGGGTACCTCGCGTCGTAGTTGTTGAGTATCTCGTACAGGGTTCCCGCGATGTAGGCGCGCATGTGCTTGGCCGGCCCGATGAGGGTGCCCGAGTTGAGCCAGCGGGGGAGGAGATAGTTCATGTCGCCGTTGTTGGTCTTGTCGCCAAACGCCTTGGGGTCCATGGGCGACGACGGCACGGCCCAGCACCGGGGGGAGCGCCAGTCGACGGGCCAGCAGATCTTGTCTGCGCCGAAGAAGAGCGTCGTCTCGAAGCCCTTGGCGTAGAGCTCGTCGACGGTGAGGCCGAAGCGCTCGGCGTTGCGGGCGTTTTCCGCCTCGAGCGCCTTGAAGTAGCGCTTGAGCATGATGTCCGGGGGCAGCTGCATGATGACATCGTAGCCGTCGACGATGAGGACGAGGTCGTCGTCGTCGGCCTCGGGGAGCCTGTCGAGGTACCGCTGGATGACGTGCAACTTGGCGAGATGGGTGGTGGCGGCGTCGAGGAGGCCTGTGGCGTTCCATCCCACCAGGACAGGGACGGGGTATCTGTTGGCAGCGCTGGATATCAGGTTGATGCAGAGACGACGGTTGTTTCCGCTCGCGGGGATCAAGTAGTGAAACTTGGACGTTTTGATATCGCCAGCAGGAGTTGGATCCTGTGCTCCGGATTCTACATGGTCGTCACCGTTTCCTTTCTCGATGGTGCCAGTTTTGGTTGGCGTGACAGCTGTAGGCTTTGCTGTCGAGTAATCATTTGATGCATCTTGCGGCGCGACATATGTCTTTACACGATCCTATAGTGTGGTGAGTTGCATGGTTTAGCAGGATGTAGACGACGGGAAACCTGTCAGCAGGGATCAGGGATGTACCGGGATCTTACCAGATTTATCGGCGTCGCAGAATAGAAGACAACAACAGTGAGAAACAGTACTACAAGAATGAGGATAGTGTATCGCCGCTCTGGCGATGTCGGACTCATCATGGCGATGGTGTATAGAATGGAACAAGCAAAAATAAAAAAGAAACGCTTTGGAAAGATGAAAGGAACGAGAAATACTAAACGGCTGGCATCGATGGAGGCAAAGGATGGACAGTCTCACTCGATGATGATGCCAAGGAATGCAAAGTAGAAACAAGAAAAGAGGGAGAACTCCTTGGGAGGGGAAGATGGGAGAGGCAAGAGGGAGAAAAAGGAACAAGCCACAGCTCTTACACTACCTCCCAATCCAGCAGTGACCGCCAACGATGAGCAAGGCAATAAACCCTCGATAGCGTTTCAACGCCCATTTGGGGAGGGGGATGATGTTATGAAGGCAATAGTTACGGAGGGGGCATACATGGGCATCTGTAGGATGGTCTAGAACGGCAGGAATTCTACAAAGACGGGGAAGCTGATAAGATGAGCTTTGCCTGTAGAGGGACATCAAGGGGTAGTTAAATCAACATGCATACCTGGGCGAGGGAGAGAGAGGCCTTACAGGGCTGGCGCTCCCTCGGGCTCAACGACTCGGATGGTATCGAGGAAGCCCACGAGGTGAATCCTCAAGGGAGAGGGCCAGGTCCAGGTCCAGCCAAGCTCGCCCCCCCAGAAGCAAGACCAAAGAGAGGGGCGATAAAACAATGTCGTTGAGGGGCTGAAAAGTCTCGTACGAATCGGTTCTGTCCCCTACTTTCCAATAAATACACCCAGCTAATGAAGGACGGCACAGAATGGCTTCGTGAGGCGTTGGGGACGGCTTCCCATTGGCCAATGGCTGACTCCAAGTCTCCCTTTTCGGGTCTCGACGAATGCGGCGCTGTGGCGCGCGTGCGAGGTATGCGAGCCAAGACGCGGGGCTTGAACGAAGTCTTTTTTGGCTGGAATTGGAGTTGCTGACGTGTATGAGTACAAGAAGTTCAAAGGGAGGACGGGAAGGCGAGTGCCCAGAGTTGGAATAGGGGATTGTGGGAGTTGATGGACATGAAGAGGGCTGATGTCGGCTTCGTGGTGTTTAATGCAAGGATTGATATTGGCATTTTGCATCATGGGCAGCTGAACAAACAAACAAATAAACCTTAGCATTGTATGTACTTGTATGTAGGGAGTAGAAAAGATCAACTCTCATTTCAAGATAAGCCCTGCCATCCCTACTTAGTTAGCTCTCGTCTGACGCCATGTCCAACTATTAGTCGATAGTCAAGCCGCCCCCCCTTTTCCCTCGCACTCTGATCTAATTAATTGTTGCCCGTTATTCACGCCTCACTCAATCAGATTTCCCTCTTGTTTCAGTCTCGAATCCTGTCAGGGCGTCGCTCTCAAATCAGGGTCTTTAAACCCTCCTGGTTCCGATGTCAAGCCTCCCCCGCCCTCTCTTCGTGGCAGGTAAGCACTACGTTAAACCCTTGTTCTATGCATAAAAGACGATGCAGCCGTATATCCACCAATAGACCTTTCAACTTCTGTTATTCCTTTCTTTACCTCTTACTTGGCCCATGTTGCTTCGGTGAGTGAAAGAAGGGTTGAGATGCTCCAGACTTCATCAAACGGCGACGACTACTCCTTTCATGTCTCAGCAGCCCATTCCTTCAGGATTCAGATTTTCTGCTAAAGGATCATCTCAAACCTGACCAGTTTAGGACCTTCTTGTCAAGGGAGATGTCCAGGGAGGCCACGGCAGACCATCTAAATGTTTCATTCTGTAGCACATCTCACTGATGCAACGAGCACTCACAAATACTTCGGACGATTGTGTCCGTTGACAGATTGCTTAATACCAAGCTTGATTTATTGAAATCTGGCAACTATAGGAGCTTTTACACATGCTCATCCAGACAGGTTCAACGGGACCTCTTCCGTCTGCCAGTTACATCCTGGCGTAGTTCATCTCATTCTGAAAGGAATGTAGTAAAAACAATCTCACACTCCCCCCGATTCCTAAGCTCTTCGTGCCAGCCACTCATCAAATCACTCCTAACAGCTTAGTAAAATTCTCAGTCGACATCTATACTCGTTTCTATAATTAAACAATGATCAACACCATCGGAGTCAAGTCGTCCGACGTTCTAGCAGGGGGTATCGAAACATGCCTTCACATGACCCCTGATCAACACTCGTGGGCAAACAATCCAAGACAAAGCAGGACCACATCACGCGGCCCGCGACTCTAAATCACCCTCGACTCGCACGGTGAAGATACCAAAAAATGCATCGTGACGTGTTTCTCATTCATACATCGTGACTAAATGGCTACTTGCGTCTCCAAAAGTTCAACATCTCCCTACTTCCCGTTGCAGAGCTTTAATTCAACCACAACGTATATGTAAACGGAAAAAGAGACCAAGTGGTCTGGCAAGACAACAGGTTCAAAGAAAGAAATGAATAAAAGTAGGAGATGACAAGTCATAAAGAAGAAGCCATCGAGGAGACAATGCCATTCATATAACCCAACGCCTTGCATCATGTACGTCCACCTGCAACGCATCAGTAAACATATTGCATAATAACGAACGCACTCCTTACATCTGGAAGAAACCCCCTTCGTTAAACAAAAGAAATTATCAGCGGAAAGGATCAAGCCTTTGAAGCTGCTATGTTCAAAGGGCAGCCGGCCAAGCCAATCTGGTTGCAATGGTCTGCCACAAGGGACCAGAAGAAGAAAAGGACCACGGAGAATCAAAGGCAAAAAGACCAAATCATAAGAGACATATGAAAGATCAGGAAGAGAGTGCAAAAGTCATTAGATGAGGCAGTGTCTCTTCAGGAGATCCTCCAGCCGGGCAATCTTCTTCGACTTGGCGTCCACCACCTCCCGCAGGCTGTCGTAGTGGAACTGAAGATCCTCAAACTTGCTCTTCCAGAACCGGCGCTGGCTCTTGAAAAACTCCAGCTCCTGCGTCAGCTCCACGATTCGGCGGTTGGCGCCCTGGTCAATCTGCTTGGACAGCTCAGCCAGCCTGTACCGCAGATCCCCGTTCTCGTCAATGAGTTGCTTGTTCTCCGTCTCGAGCACCGCGACTCTGCTCCGCAGCTTGGAAACCTCATGGCCGTAGCGGGTGGATGATGTGTCGCTGCCGTGACGGAGGGCGTGGTTCTCTGCGGTCAGGGTGGCAATCTGGTCTTGGAGCTGAGGGATCACGTCGTACGTGAGGCGTTGAGTCTCGGACTGAGATACGGAGAGGCTTGTCCGCAGGCCTTCATTCTGAGCACTAAAGGCGGCGTTGGCATCCGTCAAGCCGCGGTTCAGCTCGACAATATTGTCCCATTGCTCTCGGGTGACCGTATAATAATCGCAGTGGTGTTTATGGGTGTGCGCATGGTAGGATCGAGAGCGCTTGACACTGACAAACTGTGGTCGACCGTCGGCGTCGGTATCAACATAGAAACGTCGCGGCATTATGGCAGGCTTTGAGGTGTTGGACTTGGGATAAAGTTGTTGTTATCAATAAAAGGTGTCTCAATGACGTATGGGTCCGAAGTAATGGATGGATGGACAAAGAGATGGAGGATGTAACTGTGGGAGAACTCGACAGAAACAGCAACAAGAACGTGGGAGTCTGGAGTATCAAGTACTAATCGTACTCAACAGGCGTCCTCCTGGAGCTCGGATACTGATGACCTGGACGGGTGTCTTGGAAGAGGAGTTGCTGGGAAGAGAATGATGGAAGCAGAGGCACTGGACTAATGCAGGTGATCAAAGAAGGTGAGATTGGGCGTGGCTTTCCGAGTTGCAATAAGCACGGCTGGTGGCTCAAGCAGGGACGACAAGAGGTCTCATTCTTAAAGAGCCTTTCACACAGGCACAGCCTTCATGGGAAGAGTCCTAGGCTATGACTGGACGGCGAGGCAGAAGGTATAAGAGAGAGGCACGAGGCTAGGGCAGATGGCAGGCAAAGTGGAACTAGGACATTGAAACCACCATGATGGCTGTGGCTTGGTTGGGAACATGGCAGACGAAGAGTCACTCTGGGGGCCGAAAAGGACAGGCAAGGAAGGGGGAAGAGAAAAGTGTATAAAGGCCCAGGAGGGCGGAAGGCTGCGGGAAAACGAGTTGGTGGGATGGTTAAGTTGAGTTGAGTGTGGGCTGAAAGGGGGCGCGTGGCCCTCCATGTCTCATCAAAGAGGTCATCCCGAGAGAGTGAGAACAAAGGTAAGAATAGACAGGCAAAGTGCACGATGGCTGTAGCTGCTGGGTTCCAACAAAGAAACACACACACGAAAAAGGGAAGCGGTTTGGCTGCGAGTGTAGATTCCTGCTGTGCTGCGAAGAAACGCAACGAGAGCGGCTGAGGGGGTTCCTGGATGTGATGAGACGGTCCCCTGCATTAGACACTATTCCCGCCGGTTACGATCTGTGATGTGCAGCTCGCGGGAGCTATCGCCCATGGCGAACGCTTCGTCAAGGCACTTCGGCAACAAGATTGGCTGCGAGGGGACTCGGCATCGGCCGAGGGGGCGGACTACCACCCTCCTGGATTGCGTGGCCGTGCGAGCTGCAAGTGATTTTGCGTGGTGCCTTGATTAGTACAATGCAGTCTAGTGAGGGCAGGATCAGAACTTGCGTGCACTGGCAGCCTGGGCGAGACGGGGAGCATGTGTCTGGCTCGTTGGGAGATGGTGGCCTCGTGGGTGATGTGGGTGGGATGAAGTGTCGTTGGATGGTCAAGAGACCAGGCCAGGCTAGCCCCACTGTGCGAGGCAGTCAAAGCCATACACCAGCTACATAACACACCACCTATATTGCCACTGATTACATGTCAATCACAGTGCTATTACAACAGTATCGTCAGCCGCCACATCCCCCCTCAACGGCCTCCAGACCATCCACTCCAGCCCTCCATCAACTCTCTTCCAGCTCTTCAGACGCAAGGCACATAAAGCGAAATAGATTAATTCACTATCCCATCTGCTGTCCTAAACAAAACCAGCACCAGGTCAACTCATGCCGTGAAACCCATCGCTGTGACTCGAGCACCGCCAGCTTGGGTCGCTTCCATGACATTCTCGACCTTTGTCTAAGACGGCTGCAAGACATGCCACCACCTGGAGGTCATCGTCACTGGTAAAGCTATTAAGTTGCACTTTGGACGCGTCTCCTTTGACACTTCTGCCTGATTTTTAGAGTCTGCTTTGCCTGCCGTAACTCGTGCAACCCTTTGTGCACCAAAAATAATCCAGACCTCCAGTCCTCTTTGTCTCGTATGCTTCTTTGATCGCCACCACATACATGTTCCACGCCTGAATGCAACCTCGAGATAATCAACCAAAATCCCCCCCCATCAACAAGATGCAGGTTAATTCTGTTGCTCAGCTGCTTGGTTCAGCTTCAGCCCTGCGGCCTCCCGCCTCCCATCGCCTGCTCAGCCTTTCCCTTTTGGCCCCCAAGTCTACCTGGCCTTGTGGCAAAACTCCAACCAAAGGGCAAAAAAGGACACACGATATGCTCCGTTAGCGCCATCAGCGCAGCCTAGCAAGGCTCTCGTGTGGTGTCAAGAAACTCCCTTCTTCGGATCAGAAAGATGACCACCACCTCTTCTCACATTTGTGCCCTCATGTCGTGGTCTGGCCTCTGCATCCCATGTCCCAAGCAAACGAGCCCCGAGGACCCCGATTCCCTCCCCCTCCGGCACGTCTCTGATACCCTCCATATCCCATTCTCATCCTGTGCGCCCGACATCCACCGTCATCGTCCTCCTCCATGTCTATCCCGAGCCTAACCCCAGTAGACCGACAGCCAGCGTGCTCAAAGCAAAATCTCGAGCCTTCCACGGCCCGGCTGCTGCACCCCGCGTGAGTGCAAGCGTGTCCTTCGCAGAAGAGCACCTCCACCCGGACCCCAACGCTGGAGGACCGTCTTGTTCGGTGGCAATCCGGGACGAGGCATTTGTGGTTACGACAGTACTCGAAACTTGGCATGGACACGTCTAGGCAGCCTCTGAACTCGCAGAGATGGCCCTCACATCCTCGCATGCCTTGCTCCATGAAGCAGTCACAGCCGACCCTGTCACCAAAGTCAGAGTAGTAATCATCGTAGCCTGCCTTGCAGTTAGAAAACGTCACCGGGCAACGTAATCCGCCTCCTTTAGGACTTACCAGCCTCAAACATGGTGCAACCCATTCCGTGCTGGAATCTGTCGCGACCATCCCCGGGGAGCCGCTGGTGTCTGTCGCAGTACCGGTTCGACTCTGCTTCCCCATCGCACCCGTCTACGACACACTCGTGGTACGGACAGTACTGCCGTCCAATCTTCTTCATCCGACAACCCCTCGACTTACACTCATGGTCCCTGCAGTACATGCCCTTCGCAGCATCCACCCCCCTGGCGCAGCCCGGCTCAGCGCAGGTGTGCTCGGTGCAGTGCGCCCCAGCGTCTCTGTCATTCTCGCAGTCGCTGAACTCGCAGTAGTGCGCACCGCAGTAAGGGCTCGACACGCCGTTCTCGCGGACGTGGCAGAAGCGAGAGCACGAGGGCTTGGCGCACCGGCGGTGCCGCTCGCAGAAGCGCTCTGCGTCCCCGGCGACAAAGGAAGTGCAGTGCATGTCCTCGCATGTGTGGAACCTGCAGTAAGAGCCTACATCCTTGGTATTGCGACAGTTCTCGTAGTCGCAGCGGTGCTCGTTGCAGAACTGGAGGTCCTCGCCGTTGCGTCGGATTCGTTGATTGCTACAGCCTGCATAGACACAAAGATCTAGGCATGGTCGGTCAGATTATTGACAACGTCTTGTCTGGTGTAAGGGAAGCTCACGAAACTCTGCGCAGAATTGGAAGCGGCCAGACTCGCCGTCCTTGACATTCATGGAACAGCTCATACCATTCTCAACTGCCGTGCATCTCATATCTGAACACATTAGCGACATGCCAAATGACCTTGATGCTTCGCTTTCTGACTTACGTTCGCGGCAAAGTGCGTCCCCTGGAAACTTGGCTGTTGAACAGGCCGTCCCGCCCACGACTCGTCGGCATGCATGATATTTGCAGAACCGCGAGTAGATCCTCGGCCCAAGCATCTGAGCTTGGTTACGGCACACTGTATCGGGCGCTGCACATATCGACATGTAGGCCTGGGAATGGGCATGAGAATGCGAACGAGAGCGTGAGTGTGAGTAGGCATGAGCATAGGCGTGAGTATGCGAATGGCCTCGTGCCCGGCTACTCTGACACATGATGGATAGCTGGGATTGAGAGGCACCTCGATTAACTGAGAAGATGATCAAAACGGACAGTTCTCAGAAGAGGGAAACAAGTAGATGAGAATGAATTAAACCCTCTATTCCTCACCGCTTGCAAAAGCTTCCGCTGCTCGCGAAGGATAGCTGCTTGCCAGCCAGCGCCGGATGGACAATCAATTGGATGGTACGTTTCACAAACACTTCCCTGAGCCAATGCCCTTCGAGATGGGACGTCACATCGCGGCGTCCCACGGGCAATATGGCAAATCGCATGTAGATGTAGCTGTTCATCCGGAGTCTATACCCAGAACATCAAGTGAACCGACTGTCGGGCGTTTACTTGATCCCCGTGAAGGGATAAACGAGCCGATCTTGAAGCCAAGTAGCCATCCTGTCCGGAGAATGTCCAAATAAAGAATATGATGCATCTCTCGTATCACTTGTGAAATAATGCTTGTAAGATAATTCATAATTGCCATATCCTGATTGTCCAAGTGCGACTAATCATAATTCCTAACCCACCATACTCCTTATTCGTGGTATCATTCCCAAAACTTTTGGTTTGCCTGCGGGGCTTGTAATATGTACAGGCTGGATTCAATCCGTCCTGCACAAACTTCTCCGTTCTATGTCTATTTGACTGACCAAGACCCAAGCTTGGTCCGGATACACTATTCTATAGTGTTGTCCAGTTGCGAATTGAAAGTAAAGAAGAAACAATCCAAGTCTCCACCATAAAGAGAGCTTGTTCGAGAGAAAACATCGTCATATGATAGTGCATTACGTACTTTCGGCAACAGCAGCCTGTAGGCCTTGTAGCAAGGCAGCCTCCGCAGCGTTATCATGCGCATCAGCCATTGTTGTTGGTACATGGGGCTGGGAGGCCATTTGAGCGGTCGGCGCTTGCATAGAAGATGGCGTTTGATAGGCAGACTGCGGCGAATGAGAGGGATAATTTGTTTGTCGCTGTTGTACAGATTGTGTGCCTGCGGCTGGTGTCGGCTGTGTTTGTGGTGGTGGCGAAATATGCGGTGAAGAGTGGTGACTTTGTGCAACAGGCGTAGAAGTTTGTGATCGGGCTTGAGTCGGGATCTGAGGTTGTGATGGACTTGGCAGATGCAGCTGAGTATGCTGCGGTTGTTGTTGTGCCTGCGGTCTAGGCGTCTGAGGTGGATGTGACTGCGGATGAGGAGCTTGGCCAACTGATTGAACTGTTTGCTGTGACGTTGCCATCATTGCCGAGCGAGCTTGCGGCAAGGAAGACGGCGGATATCCTGAATTGGAAACAGGAGCGTGAGCATGCGCGACCGCATGATGGCTTGTTTGTTGAGTTGCCGCTTGTGCGGCCTGGGCGGGTGTCACGACGCCTGCACCCACGGCGTTTGCCGGGCTCCCATTGGGTCTGCCTTGAGGAGGATTCTGTAAGCCTCCAGCCAGCGTCATGATGCCTTGTATTCTGGCCTGCTCCTCTTCCGAGTTCATCCTTGCTCGTTCTTCTGCTTCTTTTCGTGCGGCCTGAGTAGGTGCCCTCGTCTTCAGCTCTCCCGTGACCGCTTGCAGATAGAAGGGCATTTCTGAGTTGGTCTTGAGGAAGAACAGTTTGAGATTGCGCGCCTTGTCTTTTAACTGGACCTGAGTTCGATCTTTGAGTATCGACGATATGGTTCCATTTTGTCCGAAAAGTGTCAAAATTTGGCTCCAATGGGGGCCCTTGACCATATCCAGGCCCGCCATGAGCGCCTTTTCCTCTTCCTGAGTCCAAGGTCGGCGCGTGGAGTGAAGACCCTCTCTCCGAGTGTGCGCCGTCGATTTGGACAAAGCTGCTTGACGTGCCCTATCATATAGCTCGGCACTACTAGACGTCTGATGAGGAGGGAGGTGTTCACCAGGGGCCGGGTTCTGAGGCTGAGGTTCAGGGGCAGCTTGCGTATATGAGTAATATGGATGTTGTGATTGAGCTTGAAGTTGGTTCAAGTATGCCTGGGCTGTCATATTGTCAGCTAATTCAGGTTAGTTTTATTCTGTATGAGAAACCAAGGAATACGTACCCGTGCTTGTAGGAACGGTTGGTTGGTAGGGCACTGGGGATAGCCCATGCAGGGTCGTCTTGACGTAATTAGAAGTGCTTTCGGCAACCAGAGCTTCGAGTTCCTTATAATCGTTCATAAAATCCACCTTTCCGGTTGTCTGGGTTGATGAGGCGGGCTCTGTCTTCACAGGCGTCTTGGAAGCTTCTGTTGAATGATCGACAACTTCAACTGTCGGTGTTTGCACCGGAGCCGGCGTCGGCGTTGGGGCCTGGACTGATGGTGGTTCCGGCTCAGTGGTCTCTTCCGTCAACCCCGCCAGAGCATCTTGAACGAGTCCCGATGTTGTCTTCTCGAAGAATGAGGACAGGTCGTCCAAGTCAAGGTCCGGGTCGCCCAGTGTATCTGGTAATATACTATCAAGGGCAGAGTCACTGCTCGATGGCATAGTAAGCCCAAGTCCAGTTCCGAGCTCGGAAAGCGAGGCGATACGGCTCTTAGCGTAAAGGCTAAAGCTTCGTATCAAATCGTCGGCGGGATACTTTCGCTGTAATGAAGCTTCGACGGTATTAGAATGGCATCGGGGGTAGGAGAAAGACGGCCCAGCTTACCAGCATCCAGTTGGACATCCTCTTTCAGAGCATCTCGTCGCGCCTGGGCGGATGTGACAAAGTTTTGATCAGCAGGTGTGAGTTCGAGACCCTCGTGAAGACTACGTAGCTTCTCCTCGAGCCCGTTGACAAGGGGTTCATCGAGTAGAGGTTGCGCCTCTTGATCAGGGGCCTTGGCAAGCAGTGCTCCAATAGCTAGCTGAGTCTTGAGCGTGAGGAGCAGATCGAGCACCTCTGAACCAAGGTTTGATATTTGGTCCGGGAAAATCGAGTGGAAATGCTGGTGAGCCTCCTGATACGATTTCAGATCGCCGCTCAATAACCAAAATCCGAATTGAGCGAGGTTTGCCAGGCCTAGGATCGTACGCGACTCGTCATCGAGAAGGTCAAGCTCAAAGGAGGACAGAATAGAGTCGGTGGAGTAGATCAGCTTAATTTGCCCAAATGATGCCTCTAGCTGGCGAAATGACTGAGCGTGTTCGGTGTCGGTTTCTCTAATTAGCTTTATCGATTCGTCAAAGGGCTGGGAAAACATGAGGAGTGTCGACATGGCCTGTTCGCAAAGGTAAGCGTCGTCGCAATTGCGCCGTGATGTTAGCCTACCAAGTTGCCCAGCGCATTCCTGCTGGCAGTGCGCAAGTACTTTCCAGGGTCCGACACGAAGGAAAGAGATGGTTGGGGAGGGTTTGGTTCGTGTACAGGCGTGCTGTCAAGGTCCATGGGTTCGGTGGTGGTGGCGTGAGTGTCGCCGCCGTTCTGAGTGAATTGTTGTACAAGGTCGCCCACGTTGGAAAGCGCATTCTGTACAAGAAGCGCGAGACCGTCTTCCAATGAAGCCTCGGCACCTTGATCATGATCGAACGCGTTATCGTCGGCGACACCGTTGGTCTCGGTCTTGATCCGCTTTGAGGGGTCATCGTCGTGGCTGGCGCTCTCAAAGGGTCTTTTGGTCGCGGCTTGAAGCGCTAACTCGAGATCGAGGCCGTCGAGAATATTGTGCTCTTGTTTGATGCCTGTATTCGATACCATGAGTAAAGTCTCCAACGGGGGTCCGAGGCAATGGGAAAGGAAGGTCGCAATCGTTGTTGCGGGTGGCGGGGAAAAGAGGCATCGACGACGCACCTGAGGGCGACATGGCCGCGCCCAAGTCGGGCGGCGCAGGCTCAGCCATGATGTATTGTTTGTCAGAACATAAGACAGCAGTATTGATGGAACTGGAGGGCTGGGGGAAGACAATTCGGCGCAAGCAATGGCGGCGACGTCGTTCCTGGCTGGGCCGTATGATGAAGTTCTGGAGAAAATTTGCTGAGTCAGTCAGCCAGGTGCCCTTATTTCTTGCCCCAAAGCTTAATTGAGAGCGATACACAATCGGCGACCAAAGAGCCAAAATATACACGTGGGCTCAAAATATGTAAACACGGTGTCAATTTGAAGGCTATGCCATCTATAATGTAAATAAAATACCCACGGGGCAACCAGAGTCGTTGTCCTCTTGTTTTTTTTTGCCTTTGTCTGGTTCCATTGCCGTCTCTGAGTGCCATCATCGGTCTTATCTTTCACGTGGCTCCGTTGCGGTGATCGGCGCATATCAACACCGACCGACATTTGTCTGATGAGCCAATAGGACGACGGAGAAAGTGAACATGTTGAAAATTCAAGTCTGGTAGTTGTAGCAATGGAAATGCCTCTGCATCATGAAAACTTGTCGTGTTTATGCATTGATCACACAATATTGGCCTTGCATCACAGATGCTGAGGTCGTCTTCAACTACATGTACCTCCCCAGGTACCATAATGCAGGTACCTACGTTATGCATGCTCATCGCCTCGAGTTTCTCCTCTGTTGCAGTGATTGGACACGAGACACAAGGACCGAACGAGTCTTTAAGAAACGGAATGTTTTTCATCTATTTTAGTACGCAGCTCAACAGCTTCAAATAAGCCGGATACTTTGTAGATGGCTGGGTAATTCTCCGATGCATCCAGTAGACAAGTGCATCAATGCGCATACGTCGCACATGTAGGGAAGACGTGAACATGTTGAAAACTTGCGTCTTTTGGCTGCATCAATTATGTCAATAATTTCAACCATTAGTCATAAATTGATCGTGAAGTGAAATGCTCATCGACCCAAATGTATACTTCAACTTTCGACAACAATGCTTTTGTATTTCTGCTCGAGTACACGAGTACGGAGTCACGGCCAGCAATATAAGCCAAGACCTAGGCTCACTCTTTTACCAAATCCAGATGCCCAGCCAAATCTGATTGGTCTTCCGCTCCGTGTAAAATCGGAATGCGGGCAAAGGGCGCATTTCGTCAAGCCACCCCAACTCTCGCAAGGGCGCGGTGGACAGACAAGTGGACCATTCTGTAACATGACTCTGCTGAGATTTTTTCTGCAATTCTTTGTAATGACGAAAAAGTCCAAGAAAGGACCGATTTAAGTCTCTGCGGTTTATGTAATTGTGCCGGTGATTCTATATAAGATTTGTAGACTTCAAGCCGCAAGGAATCGGTGGCTGGATAACCCCCCTCTCCAACAGTCGAGACCGCCCTTATACCGTTTGACCATCATTTCGGATCAAGTTACTTCGTCCTATATCAGTACCCAAGGTTTAGCTATATATTACTTGCAGGGAGAGGACATAGGCTCAATCCAACCATGTCGACTACTACTTCCATCCGGCTCAGCAGCCTGCACCCAAACAGTAACGTTATTCAGCGAGAACCTCAACACAGGGACGCCTCCCTACAAGGCGAGCACACCGACACCGACCCCGTCCTCGAAGCCTCCAGGCTCGCAGACGACGCAGTCCCCGACGGCGGCTACGGCTGGGTCGTCTTGGCCGCCTGCGCCACCGTCTCCTGGTGGTACACCGGCACCAGCTACAGCTGGGGCGTCATCCAGGCCGCCCTGGTGGCCGACGGCGTCGGTTCGCCGGCGAGTCTGGCATTCGTCGGTTCATTGTCCACGGGTCTCATCGGCGCTCTCGCCATCATCAATGCCCGTGTCATCCGGTGGATCGGCGCGCAGCGCACGGCGTTGCTTGGCGTCTTGTTTCTCGGCGTGTCGGCCATCACCAGTAGCTTCGCGGTGACAAACGTCACGGGCATGTTCTTCACCAGCGGTGTGATATTAGGTCTAGGATTGAGGTAAGCAACCAAACTCTCTTGTATATGGAAATCTCACTAATGGCCTTCGTAATCAGCTTGTGCTTCATGGTAAGTTATCCGAATCCTACAAGTGACCATTATTGACCCACGAGTATAGGCGGTATCAGTCACACCATCCCAGTATTTCAGTCGAAGACGAGGCCTCGCAAATGGCATCGTATATGCCGGAGGTGGTCTTGGAGGCGCAGTCACAAGTTACGGCCTTGATGCGCTGATCCAGCATTTCGGAGCAGCTTGGACATATCGTATTCTCGGCATTGTGACGCTTGTAACTGGACTTCCCGCGGCCTGGTTCATTCGAGAACGCACTCCGATCCGAGCCTCCGGTATGATTGAATGGTGAGATCAATTCTCTCTAGTTACAAGGCTTATTGTAATATGCTAACTATCCTACCCAGGCGACTTTTCAAAGATACCGGGTTCCTACTGGTCTTTCTCGTCGGAGCCATAGGCACGTTTCCTCTCTTCGTCCCGCCATTCTTCATCCCGCTATATAGTCGATCGATGGGACTGTCATCAAGCACAGGAGCTGGCCTCCTTGCTGCTTTCAACTTCTCCTCGGCAGTTGGGCGTATAATCAGTGGTCTGCTCTGCGACAGACTCGGTCCAATAAATGCACTTTTCGGCTCCCTCATTCTCACCGCGCTGAGCATTCTCACACTCTGGCCAAAGTCAACCACTCTCGCTCCCCTGGCCGTGTTCGTGGTTGTCAACGGCGCAGCTAACGGTGGCTTCTTCTCAACCATGCCAACCGTTGTTGGCAACACCTTTGGTTCTGCTCGGCTGTCAGTCGCAATGGGCATGATTGTCACGGGATGGGTGGGAGGATATCTCATGGTAAGGGCCACGATGCTTGCCCGGTGACAAATATTCTACCCTTTTACATGTCTAACTAATCATTCGTGGATAGGGCGCGCCAATTGCAGGATTCCTGCTGGATAAATATGGCGGAGAAGACGAAGGCCTTCAGGCATATCGTCCAGCCATGTTTTACGCTGGTTCTCTGGCCATGGGAGCCGCAGGACTTGTTGTCGTGCTCAAGATGCAAGTAAGCAAGAGCCTCTTGGGAAAAAGATAAGTGGTCAACTTTGTGATTACTCCTGTAGATAATGTAGATTGGTAGCTTCCCGATGGAAAGAATATAGACATTGCCTCGAACACACCTTCCATCTGTAGCATCACATTCATATTCTCTCAAATGCCACTTGCGAATCCTTTTACATTCATCAACGCAAATCATCATCATTCTTATTCTCCTACCATTTTCTTCCCTAGAATTGTTCTCATCATTATTTCAATGTTTCTACCTTCAATGCCACCATCATGCTCGACAAATCGCAATGCCAGACTCACACCCGAAACCTCTGGGGCAGGCCCAACCACCGATACAACTATCGTCTCCGATACACGATCATGGGTGTGCTATGCCTTGTCGTTCTCGCAATCGCTGTGGTGGGATCGGTCTTTATCGTCAAGACTTCGTATCGTCACTGGGATGATCCGGGAGACGACATCGATCCGGCGGTTCTCGGAAAGAAGTCTAACGAGTCAGTTGGCGGTCCGTATCATCCTTCCTTTCGTGTCTGTGAGGACCAGGTTGATGACTGCAAGACATTTCAAACCGGTAGGTGTCTGCTTACAAGATCATGTTCCGATAATTTGGATGTCCTGCTGATCATCTCCCAGGACTATTGCTGTCCGCCTCCAATGGTATGCTTTGAGGACAAGCGATCGCCCTCACCAGTGTCCTGCTAATGTGTGTCGTCTCGAAGTACAGCCCACAACGCATTACCAACACAACCCAGCGTGGTCGAGACATGTTGATCAAGGTACCGAGTAACTCCCTGGGCGAATGTCTTCAGCGAACAACCGAAACAGTTTCTAAACACGACTCTTCAGTCGATACCTCAAGAGGAAAAGGGTCAGAGGTTAGAACATCTCAGAGCATAGAAAATCATGTCAAGCCAGGGTAGATTGGGCTTGCAAAATTGGCAGGTTTCAGACTCAAAACGTTCGTCCGTCCCATAGCGGTACCATATTGGCGACGCTTGTCTGGGTAGCAGTCATTGATTCGTCCTCTCAAGAGGGATTCGATGATTGTTCACGTATACAGAGAAATGAGACTGTATGTTCAAATTGAGCCGTAACGACTCGTCTTTGTTCGGTGTTGGCCCATGTACAATCGGGCTCCGTCTATGGTATGATCGTGATACATGGCCATTCAGATATCCATCTGTCCTCCCATATGTACCTCCAAAGGTTGATCCGCCATCATTCACGTATTGTATCAATAAAGTCATTAAGACCCGCCAATCAATGGCGCGTTCCGAAATCCTGAACCCCTCCACGATGCCGTCTAATTGGCTCCCTTCAACCATTAACAAATCCTGTCTCAATCCTTCATGGGAAGAACCAGACTTCATTCCCTGCCGTATGTGCTTTCCCTGTGTATGTGCGTTTGTGCATGCATTTGTGCGTGTGATGCTGTATAAACTCCGTGCGAGGGCATATCGAGACAAGTCTATATGCAAAAACAATGCCCTCTAAATATAAGTATTCAAGTGAAGCCGTCCTCCGGGTTCCAGCCCGTATGAACCGCAGGACGGTGGGTATCTCAAGGTGTATTAAACGATGAAGTCGCTGAACGTAAAATCGGAAGAGAAAAAAAGTAGTAAGAACAATAAATCGATCAGGCATGTGGTTTGGTGGTTGACCAAATGTTCACATGTAGACGATGAAGAAGATCATGACCAGGGTCAGGGCGATGCTCATGCCGGCGATTTTCCGCCGCGGCGACGCAGCACATCCATCGGCGACGGCGTTGTCTTGGCCCTCCCACGAGGGGACCGTCTTGGCGAACAGGTTGACCGTGTCGTTGCCCATAAAACGGGCCAGGGCGTTTGGCGAGGCGAGGTCGAGCAGCATGTTGAATCCAACGTGAGCGACGGCCTTGACGTTGAGCGACGAGGCGATCTCGTCCATGCCGCTCGACGCCAGCCGGTGGACTAATCGGGGCGACACCGACGAAGGGTCGCGGTGTTGTTGGTGGATGTGGTGGTGGTGCTCGTCTGACGTGACAATGCGATCCTTGAGGGGAAGCTGGGATGCGATGCCTGTGGTTCCATGTCGTCAGTAACAGGGATTCGCGCGGCAAAGTGGGATGAGGTGGAAGAGCATATGAGCGGGAAAACGGGCGTGAGAGTGGGAGCGCGAGCGTGAGCAAAGAGAGTGTGGGTGGTATTTACCGTTGGATACGAGAGGTGAAGCATCAGGGGTGTTGGGTCTGTTGCCTGGGCCTCTGTCGACAGCAGCAGCAAAGGTGACGAGCAAGGTCAACAAGTAGAGCAGAGCGCCGAAGCTCAATGGTGAACCAGATATTGACCGCATGATGTCTTTTGTCTTGTTGAGAGGTTGTGATGTCCAGGGGGAGGGAAAAGCAACTTGTCGCGAAAAAATCGAAAACGATGGTTGGATATGGTCCGGCGTATAAGTCAGGAACCGTTCGTTGGCGAGTCAGGCAACTAATAAAGGGAGCTTCCTTTTCGCCTCCTCTCAGCCGCGTATGCAAAGCCTCCAACGTCGTCGCATGTATTTTGGTCCAAACGAGCAGCGGCAGCAAGTGTCCCAGAGAATTAGGGGCGATGAATTATGCCATGAAACGCGAATGACTCTCCCGCTGTTCAAGTGTGTCCGCGACGACAAAAGTCAAAAAGAGGAAACAAGAGGGTTTTCGGAAACGACAGTGAAGCAACGTGCGTCAAAGTGCAGCACAGTATGTGGAGGGAACGCGGGTTGATTGAGTGCGTGTGATTGGGTGGGTTTGACGATGACGAGTCCCAGGCTGGAAGAGAGATTTGAGCGTTGCTGTTTAAAAAGAAGCTTGAAACGAGAGGTCCAGCACGGAAAGCAGTGAGCCGGGGGAGAGGCCGCGCAAGCAGCAAGCGTTGACGAGAGCTGAGTGTTGTATGTACCAAGCGAGTCGAGAGTGTTCCGTATGTACTGAGAGTTTTCCTTCTTCCTGTCAAGATTAAAAAAAAAAAGAGACGCGTGAGACAGACGGGGAGAGACAAGATGCAGTAGAAAATCAGGAGAGTCCCAGATCTGGACAGAAGCGGAAAACAGGAGGTGATATAGCAAGACGGGGGGTCGTCAGTTGGTCTGAGGTGGTTTTATTGATCCACCATGTATCCGTAAAAGTACAGTACCTGTTCTGTACCTTGATTGCTTGAGTACATTTAACAACGGGGGATAAGGTAGGGTATGGGCATGTACAGGCCAGGGGGTGCGGAGAGGGGGAGACGGAGGAGACGGGTTGACGGGGGGGGAAGGGGGATGCAAGGCCACTCAATTAATTATCACTGTCACCCAAGTCGGGGAGTCAGAAATCAGTCCCCAGCTTGCCAGCTTGCCAGCCTTGGGCCATGGGAGAATGGAGCATCAAGGGGGACGTGCCATTTTTCGTCTCGGACCAACAGAATTGCTTGTTTTCTTCGTGGAAGTGCCGCGGTCCCATCTTTTTTCGCCCCCTTCTGGGTCCCAATGCCGCAATAGCGCCGTAGCCTTTTTCGCGCTTTCTTTGGAGAAGATTCAGAGGCGAGACCGTGGACGGGAAGAGAAAATCTTCTTCAGGAGGAGAACTGCTTTGACTGCCTGCCTTGGCTTAGCAGAAGTTACGGAGTAGGTGCTCGGCCTGGTTGCCAGGCCTTTGAGTGGGGCGGCCGGAGGTGACCCGATTATTCAATAAGGAGCATGCTGATTGGTTCCCTGTTTATGCCTGCCAGCCCGATTTTCCTTGCTTTTTTTTTCTCCTTCTTCTTCCCTCCCCTCCCCTCCCCTTTCCATCTGACTAGCCCACGACCTAAAAACTGGGATGGGACTCATGTGCATGGCGGCTCGAATCAGTGCAAAAGCGCCGATGCTAGCGCTGAATGGCGAATATCTTTCTGGGCTTTTTCTTATCCAAAGTCCCCAAGGCCCAGATCGAAGACACGAAAAGCATCGAGCTGTTTTCGGATGTATTGTCGTCACCGCTTGGGGGCTTGGAAGAAAGATGCCGACTGCCGGTAGGGCAGGGGGAGCTCGTTGCTTCAATGGTTCTGTCGTAACTTGGAATACGAAAAAAAAAAGATCAATCAAATGAATGAACGAAAACTAGTTCGACAATCGGTGCCGAGATGCCTTGTCAATTGAGGCTTTACGGGGTACCTTGGTTGCCGACTACCCATACGACGCAAAGTACGGACACTGAGCCTCAATTTCGCTTCTGGACATTCGAATGAACCGTGAAGCTAAGAATCTTCAATTCTTTTAGCTCGTATAAGAACGAAGAAAACAAAACAAGCCAACGGATGCCAGTTGGCTGAGACAGCTCCGTAGACGCATGCAAGCTGCATGCACAATAAGCTGTCGGGAGCTCTATCTGCAAGTTGTACGAGGTCAAGTACATCCATGTACAGTACTTTGCAGTTGTACAGAGTAAGCTTGGTTGCTTCACCATGTTCCATCCAGCTGCGACAAGCTCCATGATACAGCGGAGCACCCAACACACGTGCATGATGCTACTCTACATACGGAGTTAGCAAGTTGGGTAGGTCGAAGTTGTCCAGGCCTTGGCTTACGAAACGGCCGCCTTGTGGGAACGAGCCGATCCTGATCCTTCAGCGACGCTGGTGGTTTTGCTTGCTCTCTGTCTCGCTGCACGTCTGTCTGTCTACCTTGGGGCCCCAGGTTGATGACGGCAGGTGTCAGTCAGCATCAGATCAGATCAATCCCTGCATCCCCGTGAAAATTGTGAATGCCTTCCATTCCCAAGACAAAATCATTATATAAGGAAAAAGCAGTTACTGGATTGCATCAAACGGAACACTTTGCATAACATCGCCCGAAAGCTCCACTGACTCCGACCTAAAAACGATATCCACCCAAGCTCTGCGCGATTACCGCCTCAACACGGCTCAACCAAGACAGAGCTGTCTTTCTCTCAAGCTCTCTCCCTCTCCCTCATCCTCGTTCTCATGGAACAGAACGTGGCCGACAATGCAGCCGCAGTGGACTTCCAGCCAGTGACCAGGTCCACACCTTTCCCGACCTTTTCACCCACCCACCCGTCCATCCATCCATCGTGGAATCACTTCCTGATCGGTCTGCTTGCGGGATGCGACAATGACGTAGTCGTGTTCACAGAAAATATCCCATCTTTCCCGGAGGCGGCAACGTGCCAAAAACCTGCTCTTCTCCTCCTTCAGCCCAGTTCAGCCCCCCAACTTTTACGGATGCATTGCTCCATATCGTCCATCTCGCCCCGAAAACGGCGCAGCCTCAAGGTTCGTTCTTCAGCTCAAACCTCTTGGTTCCCTCCCGCCTCCTCCACACACACACACACACACCATCTTTTTTTGGTGTTTCTGCCACAGCCGCACGCGGCTACATACGAAAGAAGGCCAAGCCCCCCCAAAGATAAGAAGAACTCTCCCCCCCACTCGACGTCTAGGACTCGCTCCTCGTTGCAGGGTATCACCATCACAAGATCAAAACGTGACCAACGCCAGTGGCTAGTTCTTCGCCATCTGAGATAAAGCCCATGAACCATTCTTCGCAAAAAGGCCAGCCTTGGCCGTCTGTGTACGTAGTAGGTAGCGCGTATGGATCACCACCTCGTGTCAAAGCGGAACGAGGGGATGTGACGACCTCATCTCAGATACCGAGATCAAGCAGCCTGCATCCCAGTTTTGCCTCCCCCAGTCTGTCAATGCTCGGCTATTTCAAACAGATGGGGGGGGATGAGACCCTCAAAAAAGGCTCCCTCCCAGGCAACACTCGTTGCACTGCGAGGCATGGGCGAGTAATCAAGGGTCCGTTCGACGTCATAATAAAACATGCATTGTTTCTGCGTCCTTGCACTCTCTCGCCCGACGTCATGCTCGTTTCACCGTGTCGTGGGAAAGGCTTGCGTTGGATGATGGGTGCCAAATATAGTAAAAACACCAACTGATATCTGGCCTTTGAGCAGTGTCAGCGAGCTTACGTCCATCCTCGTGACTACCCTGGAGCTGTTTGTTTTCCATATTCTAAGTGGCTTGCCCGACGAGGTCAACAGGTTGTTGCCCGTCCCGATTATATAGCAAGAGCAGTCTTTTCAGGGATCAAATCAAGGAGATTGTAAAATGTACAGTGCGGAGATGCAACAACAGCTTACACCGAGGGGCAATCGGTTCAACTGTTTCTTATACTGGTCAATCTCCAATTGTTGTCATTGCCCGAGTTTGTCAACTCTGGCGGACTGTTTAACTGGGTTGCATCGACTGAGGGGTGCATTTCTCTCTAAAACTTTCATGCTGGGTGCACAACAACCCATGATGATCAACCCATAGCCTCCTCATTTGGCTCCTCAAGTGTCACATCGCCTACGACATCCCATCAACATCGTCTGTGTCTTGGCTATCCCCATCTTATCTACGTTGAAAGGTACAGAGTGCACAATAACCCCAAGGATAGCACCGTCTGAAATCATCGAGGACAAATACCTATGCTTTGCGGACTGACAGCTCGTAATGTGACGAAGATTCCAATTGACCTTCCAACGACGAGTGTATGTATAGGGTATCCGCTAATGATGCCCATGATCTGTTCATCGTCTGCATCGTGTTCTCGTGGAAAGGACGGGGACGTATGGCTTCTGTCCGAAGACAACGGGGTTGAACTGAGTTGTTGATGGTATCCAATAGCTATACACAGGAAGAGATGCACACAGTAGTAGCACTGGCTCATTGGAAATAGGAATGACGACCAGCACCTTCATCTTTGGCTCATAAGGATCTATTACACCCAGTTCATGACTTTTAACATCCGTCTCAACAAAGACCAACACAGTTACAATGAAAAGTTTTACTCCAGACCCCAAAGACTAACCTATACTTCCATTCCTCATACTGACGTTAATATATATCCAAGTTTCGCCATTTTCAAGAATACACCAAGACTAACTGCCACGCTGATACATCCCATACACATCAAATTGGGCAGGAAAACAGATGCTCGTCCTCTAATCATCGAGGATTGTGCATCGACATGAATAGAAACAAAGATTCAACCAAGTGCCCTTTCTCAATACCAAAGCCCGCCGGCCTAGAACAAAAGACGCGAAACCGTAACCGTCGTCTCATACATGGTCATGAAAACAAGCTGATGACAATCCAATGTTATGCGAAAGTAAGAGTTTCTCTGCTCTTACGGCCCCGCAGCGTAGAGCGACCCGTGGTTCACGGGGGAATTTGTCATATATGCAGGATTCAAGGGCCAAGTCCCTTGTGATCGGATCCGTTGTGGCCCGGACGGACCCGGGTTATACATGGCCTCTATATCCGCTTCGCTGCTAGATGTTGTCCTGCTTGTCTGTGAGTATCCTCCACTGCTATTGTTTCTGCTATGCGGGAACGTTCGAGGAGTTCCATAGCCGTAGCTGCCTCGTTGCATCCTCACCGCTGCCACATCGCTTGGTCCGGAAATTTGCATTTTCCCGAGAGCATAATCCAGGTCCTGAGAGTATTGGTGAACACAATGAGGTTCTGGGGTACCACAGTTCTCGGTCAGGATCTGGTAGATACGTTGCTGTACTTCAATGGCCGGTGGTCGGTCGTAGGGGTTCGCTGAGAGCATGCCAGTGACAACATGCAGCAGCGGACTGACACCTCGATAAACGTGAGCGCCATCCCTGTCTGACACCTTCCTCGAGGCTTCTTTGGCCAGAGCAGACATCCATGCCTCGACCTGCCCCAGGTTCTTATGAAATGAGGTGTCAAGAACAGCGCCTCCACGTCCAGCAGTCTTGTGCTTTGCTGATCGGAAAGTAGCGAATTTGCTTGACGATCGTTTCACGAGAAATGACAGCAGCTCCAGAATAATACATCCAAGCGAAAAGATGTCGGCTTGTTGTAGACTCAACTGAGGGTTATGCGCAACCATCATGCCATGTGGAGAGCCTGCGAGGTCGTGACTTCGCATGATGCTAAAACCACCATCCTCGGGTGGCGTAGAGGGAGATCCCAGGTTCATAAACCTGCCTGGAGGACTTGAAGGCCCCGGCGAACGAAACCACGACTCGGGTGCGGCGTAATCATATCGTTCGCGGTCAAACGACGCCTTGTCGGTGTGGTGAAGCATACCGTCCGGGGTTAGACGGGTCGAATCGGAAAAGAAGATGTGGTTTTGGTTCGTGAAGAGAATAGTTGAGGGTTTGATGCAGGTATGGGCGCGGTTCTTGCTGTGTAGGTAGCAGAGAGTGTCGACAAGGCAAAGGATCCAGTTCACAACGAGTTCCCTGCGATCCTTCTTGGCAAGGTTCTTGAACGAGGATGGAGTTGTTGATAGGAAGGATTTGAGGCTATGGTCACTTGCCGGGGTGAAGAGCACGTAACCGTATCCCTTTTGCGTGTACGATGCCCAGTAAGAGACTATGTGCTCATTTTGAAGACTCTTGATATTCTGAATGGCCTCCAAGAATTCCGACGTAGGTATGGCATTGGAGGCTTGTCCTAGAGGGTATCTCCGACGACAAAATACGGCCCCGGGAGCGTTTGGCAGCTTGACCTTTTCGACTACATTAGACTTGTGGGCTGTCAGAGGAGAACGCTCGACGACGTCGAGAGGCACGACTTCATGCTCGGTGTAATCAACGTGATTACCGCGGGACAGTGGTTTAAGCAGGTAGTGAAACTGTCGTTGATAGAACTTGCGGTCCAGTTTTTCATCACGTGTTGAAGCCAGCTGCAGTCTGTCGACGTCCTCGAGAGCAATCGGGAGCTCGTTATCGTCCCAGCCATCATCGATAATACCAAAGATCTGGTCCGGCATGCCAAGATCGGCGAGGATGAGAAAGAGGCGAGGAGCATCGTGGACCAGGCTGTCCCAGTAAGTTCTCTCAGTCAGATCCTCGCCGCCAAAGGCGACAGGACGGTCCAGCTGCTCGATTTCATCGGGGAGTAGCTGCTTCAGGACAAACTCCCGAGTGACGGTGGCCTCAATCCGCGAATCAACCCACCAATGACCCATTGTCGACGTGAATCCTCCCCCGTCGAGGAGTCTTGGCTGTGGACGTCTAGTGAGAGTTTAGGACCGCATCTGAGAAGTGCTGGTGACGTGAGACGAGACGCGTGTATGGCAAGGCTGGGAACTGGTGATGGGAGACGAAGGGTCCGTCCGGGTCAGCCGCGTGGATGGAGGGGAGTTGAGAGAGGCTGACGACGGAAGCCAGGCAAGAGGAGCAGCGCCACAGAGAAGGAGAGGAGGAACGGTCAAGGACAGCAGCAAGATATTACGGCAGTGACAGGTATTTGAGGACCAGAACCGGGGAACAAGAGACAGGATGGATGCGAGATGGGATCCGGCCGACTTTCATAAGGTTTCATGGGGTGTGTAATGTGCATGTACAATGTACAGGTGCTCCAGTTGCTAGAAGCGGCATCCGAGAGAGAGGAAACATGATGGAGGGTGACGGGGCCACAGGAGCCACAGAGGGGAAGACGAGAGGCGAGGGGAGAGGGGGGGCCCTTGGGGCCTCATGGCAAGACATTGGCATGGACATGGCATGGCATGGTCCCAAGGTCCCAAGGTCCTTCTGGGCTCCGTCAGGATGGAGACGTTTGCGACTTGCGCTGAGGCTAGCGAGTGACTTTAGATGAGGCTTATCTGGGGGAAGGGCCCCATCTCAGGGCCTCCAGGGCGGGCGCGCGCAGGTAAAGCCCCAGGACCACCGAAAAGGACCGCCCCAAGCAGCCACTGAGAGACTCGCAAACGCGCTGCCGACGAGCCACCTCTCTCTCTCTCTCTCTCTGGTGGCACGGCGCCGGGGTGCCGGGATCCTACTGTACCTACTGTAGCGCATTTTGGTACTTGTAGGGCCCCGAGGGGCCTGCCATGTCCGCGTGGCGGCCCTGTTGGGTGGCGCGAATGGTCGTGATTGGTGCGTAGCCGAGTTCGACGGGCGCTGATAAGGGATTATGCAACGATTCGGCGGGCGGGAAGAAGACGGGAAGTGCAAGAGTGACCAGAGGTGCTTCGAGGTTGCCCGAACTTGTACTGCATACATGTAATTAAAAGTGTGAGGATTTAATTATTTTATTAATTGATTCACAGCTGCCAATTGATCCATTTGCATCGTGGTTTTGCCGTTATTTACCTGCTCCTCCTACCTGGACAAGTCATGACCATCTCCGGCTTCCCCTCAATCATGACAACACAGGAACACACTCCGGTAATCAGGTACTACTTGCAGCAGTTTGCTCCTAGCGCAGCCTGGCAGCATTCATTACCTTTACACCATCTCTACACCCTATGTCATTGTGTCGCGTGCTCTCCTTCCAGCTTCTCTCGAGCCAAAGCAACACATCACGGTGATGAAGTTTGCCTATTATGCCTAACAATAAGACTCGAATGAAGGAATGGTTTCCTTGCGTGTACCGAGTACAACAACGACCTTTCATTGAGAAAGCCACACCCCTGTCAGAGTCGAGGGATAAAAAAGAAAAGAAAGGGAAAAACCTGCAGCTCTGCGGGCGTAACCACTGTCGACAAGGCCCTTCCAGACGCCCTGAGAACGTGTCCCGGTCAACTTTTTGAGTGCTAGCTCCAGAGTCCCATCATTCCATCCCATCCCATCCCCCCCCTCAACCCCTTCAAACTCAACGCCTTTTCCCTCGTCTCTTCCCCCCCCCACCATTCAAAATCCCTCTCAATCCTCTGTTGCCCATTGTCGTGTAATGATCCGTCACACCGTCGTCGTCATGATTACCTCTGTCGACGGGCGCAATTTGAGAATCGTACAATTGAAACTCCGCGGGGCAACTTGTCTATTCTCACCTGCTCACCTTACACCCTCTTGCATAGCACCAATAACCACACACACAGAGTACATGTTCAAGTTCAAACCCACCCCTCCAACAACTTGATCCTCGTCTCGTCTCGTCCCGTCCAGATGACCCATGTCTCATTGCAAGGCTAGAGCTTTAGCCTCCTTTCGCATCCTGTCCCGCTCCAATGCCCAGCCTACCACATCCGTCCAACCATCCCGCACTCTGCCTTTCAAAGTCGAGAACCCTTTGAGCATATCTCGGTGTCAATCAATCGTCCTACATACATGGTACGGTATCTCGCTGCCTTTCTAGCACCTCGCTGTGGGTACTCGTATGAACCGTTGGTCTGGTATTCCGGCCAGGCCCTTTTTCCCACCATCTCCACGCGCGTCTTTCTGGGGGAAAAGGCCAGGGATCATGGCGGGATTGTTCCTCACCTGTGTAACCCCTTGTCCATTCGTCCTTCTTTCATCCGTACAGAATACCCAACTACTACTCCGTACTCCGTACATACACGGAGTATTGCAAATATCCTCTTCCGGTGCCCGTTCCTTCGTTGCCAGGGCCCCTCCCTCTGTCCTCTGTCCTCTGTCCTCGGACCACCCAACGCCCGTCCCAAATCCGGAGCCTGAGCGGCCGTCGCCGCATGAAAAGCGCCCGCAACGCTGCAACAATCGGCAAAAATGTCTTCTTTTGCCCATTCTTGTCGTCAGCCCGCTGTGACCTACCTGTCAAGTGAAGAGATTCATCATCGAAAGGAGGGGGGTGCGGAAAGGAACCGCCACCGAATATCTGCTTCTACGACGTCCGATCCTTTCGTCTTGTGTCATTTCAGTCACCCCACGTACCTCACCATCGTGAACTGGCAATGTCTGAATCATATGGAGTGGAGCGGATTCGCATGTTGAATCGTCGATGCCTTCGTCCGCACATTTTCGGATAGCCTTCTTTGGTTAATACTGGTATGTAACTATGTATGCATGTATGTCCTACGTATTCGTACTTGATGCGGACAACCCTGCGATGCTTCGTCAGCCACGGTGCCTTGAAGGTTCCTCGGGCGGCTTCCGAAGCCGTTCAGCCAAAGCACCTAGGAGAATTCAGGCTACCTACGTTATATCCCCAACGTGGTCAATTTCACCACCTGGCCCGTTGATTCGTCTAATTCGAAACAAATCAACTCCATGCTGTGAAAGAGGTAGCAGTTCACTGGGGACTGCCCTCCCCAGAAAATCTGCCATACCCCGGCTTCGCAAAGCTTAGCCTCCCCCTATCAGGCAGTCAAACGTCTATCAACTCCAACAACCCGCCGGCGCGGCGGCGGCGGCCAGCTTGTGTTCGCTGTCACATTGCCACCTGGGATATGGTAGGTTGGGTAGGGTATGTATCCGATGCCCATCATTGGCTGATCCGTTGCTGCGGGTTTGTCGGGCTGTCTCCCCGCTGATACAGTACACAGAACCATGCACCATGTTCCAAACTTCCAATGGTGTTGCGTGGGGGTTCCCCAGAGTTCAAACTACCAAACTCCTACGTCGTTTTCATGGAGGCGAGGCTATCAGCTACCGCTACCCTATCTCGGTTGTGTTCATGTATAAGGATAACCTTGCATTGAGGCTTGATATAAGATTCAATCATGGTGGTGTTGACGTAAAAGATTCGTTTATCAGATCGTTCAGTGCTACACGCCATTGTATCCTATCGTGTTTCCCAATATTGCTTTGGCGTGTACTCTAGTGATTACAGAATGTGACCATCACAGGTCCTAATGATACAGCATCCAGCTCTGCGTGGCGCCTGCGCCAAGCTATCATAAGCTTTCCTTCTCGGATCCTCGACCTTGCCGACCGATGAAGGTCTTCATGCCCCTGTCCACCCCCGCAATCGCACGTGCAATGACTTGAACGCCCACGGGGAGCACATTATACCAGTCGATCCATCGCGCATAGAGGGGCATGCCGACAGTCGCTCCCCTCCCGTTGTCAATGGCCGCCACGATCTCCTTGGCCACATCAACAGGCTCCACCACGGGCGCGATGAAGCTGTTGGGCGTCTGCACCCCGTAGAAGAGGGGCGTGCTGATCTGTCCCGGGGTGATGAGCACCGTCCGGATCTCAGGGTGGCTCTCCCGGAGCTCGGCGGTCAGCGAGCGGTGCAGCGCCGAGATACCGGCCTTGGCCGCCGCGTAGTCGGTCAGTTGCGCGGCGCCCACGGTGCCGATGACCGAAGAGACGTTGACAATGGTTCCGCCGTTGCCCCCACGGATGATGGCTGGCAGGAAGGCCTTGAGGCAGTAAAAGGGGCCCAGGAGGTTGGTGGAAAGGCTGCGGTCAATATCATCTAGGGAGAGATCCAACAGACTCTTCCCTACCACAATGGCGGCGTTGTTGATGAGAACCGTTGGGGTGCCGAGCTATAGGTGTCTTGTTAGCGAACACTCGTCACGGGGGCTTGACTATCACATACGTCCTTCTCAATCTGGTCCGCAACCTTGGCGACCTGCGCCTTGTCGCTCACATCGCACTTGTAGTAAGTGACGCCTCTCGCCTCCGTGTTCTCCATCTCATTCACATCCAACACTGCCACGGACGCGCCACGCATGCCGTACACCTCGGCGACAAGTAGACCCACGCCACTGGCACCGCCGGTGACGACGATGACCTCCTCGCCGAGGTCGACCTCACGCGGAATGCCATGAGCAATGCGCTGGTTGATGACGCCGGCCATCCAGCACAGCGTCAGAAACGTGGCCCAGATGATGGAGATGATCATGGGAGGGGCCTCCCACTTGGTCGTCTGGGCGCGGAAGCATAGCGGGATGATCCAGGCGACAAAAGGATGAAGAATGGTTGTGTTGAGGACCTTGAGGATGAGGTCGACGGACAGAGGAGCAAACCAGGAGTCGCGCTGTGGCGGACGCTGGTATGCCGTTGCGGTGCGTGGCATGATCAAGTGAGTGAGCTGGCGAGCAGCCGGGCGCCTGGTTGTACGGTTGGGTGATTCAACGTTGGAAAGGCGCACTTGCGCGAGAAGCAGAGTTTGTCTGAGGAGGGTGTCCTTGAGATGGAAAGATGGAAAGATCGCACAGAGACGATACTGCCAAAGTGGCTGGACGAGGGTCAAGGGTGAAACGAGGTTGAAGTCGAAGGCGTAGTAGCATGTGGACGTGAGACGATCTGTGTCGCCAAGCGCCCGAGCCCTGTCTCTTGAGCTGTGATTGGATTGTGGAGACTCAATCACCCTGAGCCGCCTCGAAAGAAGGACGTCACATACAAGTATGTCTTGGCGGACTTTTTGACAATTTTGGCTCAATTTTCTACCTGGCCATTTCGTATCCAGCCTAAACCACTCTGTTTGCTTTTCTTTTTATAGCAGTCATACCTACCCGGAGGTACCTCTGCGGTAGTCATCATCAAGTATCGTTTCAATAGGTAATCCGTACCCAGACAACCAACGCCATGCCCCAAGTCTATCTTACTTATCTACAGTTGATATACAATTTTTATTATACAAAGTGGTAGTGCACCCGCCACCATCAGCGAGATTGATTCCGACCAGGCTTCTGAGCACCTTGTCTGCCTCTGGCTGCCCAGTTAGGAGATCGCTTTGCCGATGCCGGCTTGCTGAAAAAAGAATCTTTAGATGAACTGTCATTAAAGGTTCTTCTACTGGCCAATATTCTGTCAAAGGGCGAGTATGGCTTTGATGGACGTGAGTCCCTCGAGTCTCTTGAGTCTCTTGAATCTCTAGAGTCTCTTGCCGTTCTTGTCGCTGGGGAGGAGCGGGGTGAGAATGGCTTATCGAAATTTCTGTTGTTAGGCCGACTTTTGTTTGGAGGCGCATTGTCTGATGCTCCATCCCAACTCAGGCGGGATTGTCTGGCTGAATTGAAATCAGACTTGGACGAAGAAGTCTCGCTCTGGCGTGTTGCGGGTGATCGGCCGAATTTGGCTCGAACCTCTCGATCGTCCTCTTCTTCTAATTTGCGATTTGTTTGAATAGCCCTGCTTCGCTGAATGTGATAGTCTGGATCTCGCATGATGCCATCCTGACGCCATTTCTGGGGTGGCTTCATGCCCATGGCAGCCTTTTCTTCCCAAATTTTCTCTCCTCGTCTGATCCAACGCTCTGAACGCTTCGCTGCTTCGTCTTCTGTTGGTGTCCATTTCCCCTTGAGAATACGACGCATATTCTCTGGTGAGACTCCGAATCTTTCGGCCAGAGTCGAGGTGGTGTACATGGTTGGGAACCGCTTGTTCAAGGCGCGGATGCCTATGAGAGCATCGGGGGAGAGTCGCTTAATGGGCTTCCAGCCTTCAGGGAACTTTTCTTTCAAAGCCTCTTTCTGAATCTTCCAAGCGGGTTTTTCTCTTTCCGAATTTTGGGGGTTCTCGACGGAGTGGTTCCCCCAAACCGATTCATTTGCATCTAACATTTTTGGTTCCTTGACGAGATGACCATCCAGGTGGAAACTCTTCTTTGGAGCAGACTCGTTCCTTGCAGGTGACTCGCGTTGTTTTCTCCATAGTACTCCGTCTGCCCTTGACCGCGATGCGGATACATGGAATAGTCGAGTCTGTCGTGCGATTCGGAGCTGGGAGTCGTGGGTGGAAATTGAGGCGAGAGAAGCGCAATGGCGGAAGATTGAGGATGTTCCTAGATGATGGGTTTGTGACGAGCCTTGGAAAAGGAAGCGCAATGGCTTCGAATGCCAAGTGTAACTCATCATGCAGACTTGATCGTGGTGGTTCGATTGAAGTAAATCGCAAGAAAAAAAATTTGGCTTGGCTAGGCCATAGTCGTTACGGATCAGGTATCCAACCGCTGCTGGCCGGAGCAAAGTTATGACGAGCTCCGGTGTCGGGCTAGCAAATTAGTTGGAGGCTCATGCAAGCAACGGATGACCCCATTTGCCCATCCACCAACTGCCAATTGCCAACTACCAGCCAAAGCCCAAGTCGAACCCATGTCTGTCATTGGTTGCCCGCTGTTGAGGCGGAGAGCCAAACTATGTAATATATGCCTATACCGTATGACCTGCAGGACATGTACCCGGATGAAGAGGCATGGAAGCTGTTAACCATACTTGTATCACGACATCATACATAGCACGACTACTATTACCTAGGTGCTTCCCTATTCCTGCGCTCGGGATGTACTTGAATCCGGGCCAATAGCCACCCTCTCTCGATCCACCGTCATGGACCGTTACCGTGTCATTTCATGCACTCGGTATCCTGAGCCTGGTCTTCAAGGTGGGCGTATTCGTAACTCCTACCGGCACCAACTCAGTTGCCGAAAAGAGCGACCCTGTCTCCCGTGCCGATTTAAGATTTTCACCACGCATCATCACTCCTTAACTCTTAACTCCATCTACGGAGTAAGTTTTGAAGCGATGGGGGATCTGCTCGTTAATCTCGCAGTCAAGCTATGGCCAGCAGCGTCTACTCAATTACGTCTTCCACCAGGCCAGTCCATCTATCGACCTCACATCTCATACCTGGTTCACCCTCCTCGCCCACGACTTCTCCCGGGACACACAGTAACCACTGCACAGTACATGGGCCCAACCAACATCCATCCAGGCTTCCGAGTAGCCCCTGGTCTGTCGCCCAAGTTGAACCACTCGTCGGCCACATAGACATCGACCCACGCCTTTACAGGTGCCGCCGACTTGCATTTCAACTTGACTTTGTGCTGGGAACCGGACAGTTCATCATGCAGCGGAAAGGCAACCAGGTTAGCCAGGTTAGCCCAGAGAAGCCGTATCTCTGACTGGCTACCCTTCCCCTGGATTTCCTCATCACGGGCATACAGTGGTGCCTCGCGTACCGACGCAAAACGACTCCGCTGTCTTGGTCACCAAAACCACACCAACTGCCTTCTTGAGCAGCTTCCGGATGTCCCTCCATGTCTTCCGGTCATGACTTGATGGCCTAGTAGACGGGATACCCGCCCAGCTTGGACTGCTTTGCGCTCACAACCCTCTCAATCCTTAGACTTGCTCCGCATCATGTCTCCCCACCTCTTGTCCAGTGGAGATGTTTTCCCTTGTCACCCACCCAGGAAAACTGCGTGTTGGTCGGCACCGTGAGGTCTTTCGTATCCCATTGTCTCGGCCTTCCTGCTGAGTGTGGTCAGTGACGCAGATATTTGCCAGCAGTCATGGCTGATTCTACCGAGCACGCCGGGAGCAGGGTTAGCCATGGGCCGAGGTGGCTATAAAAAGGGTCCCTTGGCCAGGCTCTTGTTGTATTCTGATATTGAGCTTCAACTGTTACTCAATCTCTTGAATCTTTTGAAATGGGTGCTTCAATTGACATGCCTATGGATATCTGGGGTCACAGGTTCACCTGGACCTCCAAGCACAAGCCTGCTGCAGACATTGGTCCTTTGCTATACTCCTATGACAAGCTCGCAACTGATGCCCTGGATCGTCTCGACGAGATCTCACCTCCCAAGTCGAAAACTTGGAAATGTCCTCACGGATCCGGTGAGGGCCAGAGAGACCTCTATGCTCTAGTAAAGGAGCACGCGGGAACAGATGAGCTACTAGGCCAATTATGGAACGAGATCTCAATGGTCCCTGAATGGGTTGACTGGGAGCAGATCCAACGAGGCCAGCGTCTAGTGTATCAATTCAATCTTCCAATCATGCTCGGAGTAAGTAAAGCCTGCTCACAAACACGCCCAGATCCATACGAATGCTAACTCTTAAAGCTGTTATATAAATCGTTACTGGGAGGAATGAGTGCATGGCGGGTAGTTGAAACCTTGTCCAGGACCGGTGGCTTTGGAGTCCGGGTTACTCAGCGCCGGCTTTTGGAAACGCTTCAACACTTTGTCGAGGTTGTCGAAGACCTCGATTCCATCAAGCCTGGTGGGAAAGGATTCCTGTCTTCGGTCAGGGTTCGGCTCCTCCATGCCTCAGTACGTCGTCGTCTTATGCAGTTGGAACACCAGAATCCCGGATATTTTGATATCGACGAGTTTGGAGTTCCAATCAATGACCTCCACTGCATTGGCACAGTTTCCGTTTACTCAACTGCCATCATCTACATGGCTCTTCCACGACAAGGCATTTTCTGGAAGGGCCAGCAGATACGCGACTATCTCGCGCTTTGGAGATGGATAGGCTATCTCATGGGTGCACCCGTGGACTGGATGACGACACCAGCAGCAGCCAAGGCAATGATGGAGTCAATCATGGTGATTGAAGTGAACCCGTCTGACAACTCGAGGATCCTAGCCAACAACATCCTGACTGCCGAGGCCGACATTCCTCCTCTGTATGCCCCGCGAGAACTCCTCGTCGCGCAAGCGTATCAACTTAATGGGTCAGTCCTGGCGAAGGGTCTAGGGATCGAAGAACCCCGCTGGTACTGGCGCCTGTTTGCCTGGATACAATCCGCTGTCCTGATACTGTTGTGCTACTCGTACCCCTGGGCACCAGGTTTCTACCGGCGGCATGTTGACCAGGTGAGTGGACCATCTCCTGACTTTATAGACTGACACAAACCCCTCAACCATTGATTCCATCCCCATTGTCTTATCCACTTGAGCCGACCTCTTGCATTTTTCTCCTTTTGGCTGCATATCTCCGACTGCCCATGTCACACTTCCCAAAGATGCATTGTACTAATGGTCAAGCCACAGAAGTTTAGAGAAATCACCCACACCATGATCTTCGACAAGAAGTTTGGCGGCATTGGCGAGCCCACCAAGTTCAACTTCCAGTACATGCCCCGCGTAGGCAAGCTGACTGAGCTGGGACTTTACGACAGCCTCGCCGCGGCCAAGTCAGCTTCGTGGCTTACCAAGGGCCCGGGAAAGGCTATACTGCTCGTCGCCATGGCGTTCGCCTTCGCCCTGGTGGCTGGCTACGTCTTACACGTGGGCGCGACTAGCTTACTCACGAGTGTTTCGCAATCGTGGCTTTCGTCCGTAGTTGCCAAGCCACAGGTTCTGCAAAGCCTTGGATAGGATTCGCAGGGCCAAGTGTACATGTGACATGAGTCAAGCTTACGGCAGATAGTCAGTAGACAAAGAGACGGAGAATGACTAGGAGCGATACGCCCCCCTGGCAGTGCAGTGTGCTTACGATACGGCCTAAGTTATGAATTTCACATAGTTCACCTGCATAAAGGAAACCTGCTGTGATTGTTGAATTATAATAGGTTCTTGATATCTGCCTTCTTCCTGATAGCAATGTATACCGCTGCCATACAAGGGCTACCTATCCTATGTAGTGTACATGAGGTTCCATGAGCGGGTGAGCCACTTGCCTAATACCAAGCAGGGCTGCACAACCGCTCAAACTTCCCTGCAGTAAAAAAAAAAAA
>JALNIO010000003.1:0-68864 GCA_023509875.1 Rugonectria rugulosa | reverse complement strand
AATTGGGTTTTTTTTCCCGCTCGCGTCGCAATAAAGGCTATAATTATTACCTGGGAGGCCTATAATTTGCCAGGATGCCGGCCTCCTGGGCTTCACCGGGTTGGGTCACTGTTTCCTTGGGTGCTGTAACCGATGGCACCCAAGCCCCCCGTGGTAGGGCTTGATTAGGGGCACCGCGATTGGGTCAGGTCCTTGCTCAGGTACTCTCCGGGCAGTCTGTTTCCGATAGGCTGGAGGGCCAGTTCCAGGTAGTAATAATAATAGAAGCCTTGCCTGTTCATAAGGCTTCGACTAGCGGCTCTGGAACCGAATGCTGTGCCACAAAGACAGGCTACAGTCACTGTATGAACGCGTATAATGGATGTGCGTGTTTGCGACAGTACGTGTAAGCGAGCTGTTTCAGAAGTCGCTCGTATTAACCTTGGAGATAATGTTGTATTGACACTGTCCAGCGGCCATTGCACTGGGACCTTTAAACCCGAGAACCTACATCCTGCAGTGTACGCGTTATATCAGTCGTAATATCGAGACGGGGGATCTTTCCCCGCTGAGGTTGCCTCTTAAGCGGGTGTTGTTGATATTGTAACGGCTTTGCAGCTGTAGGCTCTTCCAGAACCTCCTCAGGTCAGGCGTGCATGCACTGTACAGGGGTTACGTGATAAGAAAGGCTGGGTTTCCCTGAGTGTCGGAAAAAAGGACATGGGTGAGCCCAACCAATGCTACCTACGCAATGGCGTCCAACCCTGCTACGCGGACACTTGTTATCCGTGCAAGCAGGTAAATAAGGATGTGCATGTCTAACCGCAACGGTCCTAAGTTACAGGTACGTGCCGTGCTTGTAGGGTAGATGGCGCCCGAAAGGAAAGCAGGAGACTAAGAGAAAGACTTTTTTCTGGATTGACTGTAACTGTATTATACTGAGGTATTTCTATCTCGAACCCATTTCAACCTGATGCAGCATGCAACGCCCAACAGATGCAACGTGCAGCAGAGTGTCTGCACGTCCTGACTCGTACACGTCTTATGACTAGAAGTGGGGGGTATTGAGGGCAAGGCCCATGAGACAACCTCCGATGAGGCCGGCGATGGGGATGGTCATGATCCAAGAGAACAGGAGGAGACCAACCCGCTTCCAGTTGACGGCCTTGAAGGTACCATTGCAGAGACCGACTCCGACGGTAGCGCCGGTGATGCACATCGAGGTCGAAACGGGCAGGGAGTATTGAGAAAAGATCAAGACTGTGATCGCCGCGCCCATCTCCATGGAGGAGCCTCGGCTGGGGGAGTGGTAGGTGATCTTGTTACCCATAACTATCACGTGCGTTAGCCATGACTCTTGCTTTCAATTCAACAATTCAGATCTACAGTTTGGTACGTACCCTTCATAATGTTGTATCCATAGGTAATAAAGCCGATGCAGATGGTGAGAGCAGTGACGGCAAGCTGCCAGAGAGGAACAGGGGCCTTGGCAGCAGTGGCTTCACCAGTTGACCAGGCGGAATACATGGCAGCCCAGACTCCAACGGCGTTGCCGACATCATTAGCACCGTGGGCAAAGGAGGCAGTGCAGGCCGTGATGATCTGAACGAACGAATACAGGTGCTCGACTTCGTTGGGATACTTGGTGGCATGTGCGTACACACGCTCCATGCGCTTGCCCTCGGGCGTACCAGAGATGCCGATCTGCGCAGTGTGAATGTCATAGTGGGTACCATAGAGAAGGGCGACGACAATCATCGGCGGAATTCTCTTGAAAAGAGTAATAAGGTTCTGCGTTTCGTGAATGGAACCGGCGCCCAAGGGGTTGGCGTGGAGAGTGCGCATAGCCCAGCCAAGAGGACCCTTTGTCTTTCTGAGACGCGCATGGTGCTGCTCCTCGGCCGATTTGAGGAGCTTCTTGTAATCCTCCTGAGTGTAGGTGGCCAGAGTGAGGCCCTTCTCGCTGTCGGCAGGGGCCGCGTGGTTGTTGACGTTGCCTTCAGCTGACTTGAGGTCACCGTTCTTCTCCTGCCCCTGAAGCTTCTGGTTGGTGGTGGAATCCGAGTCAGACTCGGAAAGTTCCTGGACGACAGCATAGTCGGGCACAATCGCATGTTCCGCGTCAGCTGGAGCCGGGCGCTGGAAGAGAAGAGGTCCCTGGAAGATCATCCACCACTTGAGGGTATAGTCCTTCTTGATAACCTTGGCGTGAACATAAGGCACGAAGAAGAGGGCGGAGAGGAAGAAAAGACCCCAACCGACTCCGAGAGTAACGGCAGCGATATACCAGGCAGGCTTGTCGGCAAGACCGAGTCTCGGGGATCCCTTATAGACGATGGACAAGGTACAAACGGTGCCAGCAATCAAGAAGAAAAAGGGAGAGGTCCAGACAGCCCAAGGGACGGGGTTGCTTCGCATGTGAACAATCGACTTCACAAGCATGAAGATGATGGCAGCAAAGCATCCAGCGATCGCGGGAGCCATACCCAGGCCGGCGAAGATGGCACCCAAGCCTTGTCCGTCATTCCAACCCCATTGCACGCTGGAGGCACCGACGGTCGCGATACCAACACCAGCAATCGACGAAATCAGGGAGTAGGTCGAGGAGACGTGGGCGTTGTGCTTGGTGCACCACATGACCCAGGTGGAAGCACCGGCAGAAGCGCAAGCAAACGCAAGCAGCTGCACACCGGCATTGTCCTTGAAGGCTTCAATGGGAATGATGCCGTTCTTGATCGTTGAGGCCGTTCGAGCACCCACGGTCAGGGCGCCTAGCATTTCGAAAACAGTGCAGCATACCATGGCCATGCGATACGAGATGGATCTCGATGACACACTGGTGGCCCAGGCATTGGCAACATCGTCTGTGGTAAGAAATCTTCAGTCAGCAATGGCACGCTAACAAGGGAGGTGGCAGATATGCAAGCAATCCGTTGGGTGGGACATACTGGCGCCATTGTTGTAAGCCTCGAGCAGGGCGAAGCAAGTGCCCAGGGCAAAGACGTAGGTGTAGTCAGTGAGCACCATGTTGAAGGCCCGATGGCGACAGAGATCAGTGAGTGCAGGTCCTGTCGAAGAATGGAAGTGAAGACGAACAGAGCTGATCTTTCTAATCCATCAGGGACGGATATCCAGGTTCATATACCTGGCAGCGACTGCAACCCGGCCCGAAGAGGGGGGGACACATTCGGACTTGCCAGATACATCTGCTTCGGTGAGAGGATTAGTCCACCGGTTCATTCAGGTGCAGTACGAAAAGGGTCCAGCCTCTTCCAGTTGCCACACGGAGAAAGGGCTCAAACTCCAATCATCGTACGGCATCGATGGGCATGGCCTTGAGACACTGCTGCCATCAAGGACGACGTAGGGGCGATCTGCTGATTACGGCTGGGGCCAGAGGGAAGCTCGTTCGCAATCCTTTATGGATCAACAGGTCAGAAACGAATACGGTTGGACGGGCAAGAGTCCTTCTCCGTCAGCTATTGGGTGAGACGAGAGGGCCGTGGTGTGGACTTTCAAGCTTATCTCGAGCTCCGCCACCAAACTTATCCAGGCTTAACCGTTTTGGAGACCGAGCAAGGGACAGTCAAAAGCCAACTCTAATTTTATGCATATTCCAGAACGCTGAGCACGAGGGCATCAGACATGAAGTGTCGAGAAAGGGTCCCCAAGATTTCGTCAGCTTTCCGTATTCAAGATAGCTCCTTGGTATTCCCAATCAGTCGTCTTCCATGTCGAACTGTGCCTGACGAGATCTGTCCAAATCGAAAAAATCTCACAGCGCCCAGAAGTGCCCAGAGATCCTCGAAACCGGTGGTTGCGCAGGAATTTCCATCGTAGCGTCCTTGGCACGCGACTTGGCGCGCAGGTTGTGAAGTCATCAAGACGAGACGTCTCAGGCATCTTATAGCCAAAGAATCGCCCACGTGGGCCAGAACGGCAAGCGTGTTGGCAGCGCGGGGGAAGCAAGGGTTCGGGAGGAGGTGTGGGTTGTCATCTCCCCGGTCTCCCCGGAGTCTGAGTGCACGCGCGTCAGCACGAGACCACAGACGGGCGGAATGGAAAGAGGCAGCTGAGGACTGGTCTCTCTACGATGCTGTATTTCCGGTCATCATTGTTTGTTGTTATGAAGAATGTGTCCTTCCTGGTGAACCAAAGGTGCTTGAGGGACTTTGCATCGGTGTGCATCCTTAACAGTTTCATGCCTAAAGCTTACCGGAATCTGTTTAGGTGAGACTTGGGCTCCCGGACAGAATCCTTTCTGTGCCAAGCCACTATCAACCTGGCACCGCCAAGAGCCAAGAAGCCTCTCTCGGACGACTTACCTTTATAGTACCGAACTTTTCTTTTCTCTTCGACCGGGACTACTCCGTACATAGTGCCACACGTTCTGACCTCGGTCATCGGAATTGGACTTTTCCAACTATTTACTTCTTGGCGCTGTTGCCCGTCTTTGGTGAGGATGGGGGAGAGCCAAGCTTACCTTTGCACGTGGGCATGGATAATGAAATGGGGCACCTGAAAGCCCCATTCCTTTGGGATCTTGAGGTTGAGGATCAAGGGCCAGGAATGTGTTCTCAATAGTGCCGTTGTCAAGGCTATAGCTACTGGATTGTATTTATACTTAACCACAGAAACCACGTCTGGTCACGTGAGCATACCTCGCCTCATGTCCTTGGATAGAAAACTTTTAATGAACATGCATGGAGTTTTTAGCCGGCCCGTCCCCTTTATCAAAGTTTGTAGCATTGCGGACAACTTTCAAATATCATGCTTAGTTCCAGGCCCCCTGATAACACACTAATACATGCCACAGTAATTGTGTTCTAGGCCACATCTTGGGACGGTATATGAGGCGTCCCAGTGCATCTTGGTGTAGTACGCTGTCACAGTACAGTCAACATCGCAGTAAATTCAACATCACTGTACGTCGAGTGTTCCCTGAAGGAACCATTCAACCTTTCCAGCACGCGGCGTGTTCTCTGCTTCTTTCTCTAAACTGAATACAGGGTAGTCTTCCACGGTTCGCAAGGTGACGACCGTAGGCTTACCGGAGTGCCTCAGTTTCAAAGAGGTCAGTGATAGGCTAGCCAGCTTCCAGCAAGTTGCCTCACAAGTCTCTCCAATAATCTTCCTCTTAGCTTCAGGCTCCGTGACCCCGGCAAGACGGCGGTCGACGTGGTAGGTCTCCAGTATATACAGGGTCCGCTGTGATGTTATCAATGATGGAAAAGGTCGTATAAGATAGTCCAAGTCCAAACTCATACTGAACGGTTTTGTTGTAGTAATCAAAATGTCCTTTGGAAATTAGCAGAGTCGCGTTGAAGGGCTTATTCACTTACGGTAATCAATCAAAGTTCCTTCTGTGAAATCCGATTGCCACGCTGTGGAGTCGTTTGTATTTTGCAATGCTGTTGAGTTGGTGATTGGGGCGAAAGAATAGTCTGATTCTGCTTTGGCGATGGTATAAGGAAGGTGGCCAGACGGGTTCACGTCGCCCCAGAGGATGTCGACGATACTGTTGCCGGCTTCTTGTCCGGGAAGATGCGCCGCTAGAATAGCCGTGACATTTGGATGATTGGCCCAAGGCATCCCGCTGATTCCTCCAGAGTGAGTTATGACGACGGTATTAGAGCAGGAAGACGCGATTTTCTCTACTACCTCATCTCCGTTCCACTCGGCATGAAGAGTTGTACGATCTTCTCCCTCAGTGGCCCAGATCTTTAGAAACACGAGACAAACGTCTGGAGGGTACGGAAGAAGAGCTTCCAGGCTGTAGAAAAAATAGTCAGTATTTTGCGAAACCCTGGCGTCGGTTTGACTGACTATGGGCTGTCATACTGCACAATGGCAGTGTTGTTCAAGACATACTGAACCTGAGTCTCTTTTCGGAAACCGGCACGTTGTTTGATTGCCTCAAGAGGGCTCACGACGTAAGTGAATAAATCAGATCCGGATCCGCCGCCTGTTGCAAGGACGCCGTACTCAGAATTCCCGACGCCATGGAAGTACCAGTAAGACATGCCGTTCGTCAAGTCTCCAGCATCGTTCCCGAACACTGCGATCCGCTTTGGTGACTTCAAGGGCAGTGCATTATTCTTGTTTTTGAGCAGAACCGTTCCAGATCCAGCAGACTCACGGATTGATGTTCCATGATCTTCTCGTACGTCCACGTTGGCAACCAATCCATAATGGAACTGATACTTGTATTCGTCGGCTGCATAATGTCAGGTTGCGCTTATATGAGATGGAAGTGCTTACGGGTAGAGAACAGAACTGCATTCGTATCCTTCGAGCTAGGATCAATGCCAGGAAAGCCTTGGTTTTGCTTCAACCTGAAGTATGGCGTCATGACTCTCCGGCACATGTCGTCTAGACGAGCAGTTGAGACTGAGCCGTTCTTCACAGAGTCAATCAGGCCCTGGTGAAAGAAAACGGTTCCAAATGAAGCAGTGCCGGGCATATCCATGTCCTCGCCAGCATTGATTGCGAAAGCACCGCTGTGAGTAGCCCCCCAATCGGACATTACGTATCCTTGAAAGCCAAGCTCGTCTTTGAGGATGTCATTCAGTCCATTACTGTTCTGACATCCGTAAGTCCGGTTTAAGCGATTGTAACTGCACATGACCTAACAAATAGTCAATAGCCAGGATCAGGTACGGCCTGCAATATCCTTACCGTAGCGACACCTGCTTGAACGGCTTGCTGAAATGGCCAAAGGTAGAGCTCGTGCAACGTGCGGTCGTCAATGTTGGATGAAACTGACTCGATCGTAACATTGTATGAGTTTTCTGATGGCTGCCTTTGTGTTTCTTGCTCATTGCCAATATAGTGCCGAAGAGCTGCCTTACTACCCGAGGTGACGGCATCCCAAACCTCTTTAGGTGCCTTCCTTGTTGTTTGCTTATTCTGTGCGTCAGCGGGAGTAACGAACGTCTCGGCGACGTATAAGATCTTGCCCCTCACGACGACTTCGAGAATGTTGCCTCATGGTGACAGCATGAGAACAAACCAACATGCATTGCTTGCTTCTCGACTTATGGCCTCTACGAATAGAAGAACCCTGAAACAACCCGAACGCCATACACGCCGACGACGCACAGTCGAATACACCTTAGCCCAGGCCCTCGACTCGATCGGAAGAAAGCAGGATGTGAAGAGTCAGGGGAGATTGAATATTCCCGAGTCCTCTACCTCTAGCAGCTGTCTGGGAACTGCGAATAAGCCCTCTGCAAACAAGATGAGAGGCGAAAATTGGACTTTTAGGGGGCACTTATTTATAATACGCTCTCTGAGTCTAAGCCATCCGAATCAAATATACCTTCCCTAGCCGCCTTTTTCAGCATACGACTGTCTGGGGCGGCCTGGATTAACACCGGATGGCGAAGCCTAATGTAGCATGAATCAGAAGACGGTGCATAGGAAGAGGCTTTCCCTATTGGTGAGTTCTTCACCAGCTTTCATTAGAGGCGAGAATATATCACTAGCTGGCGCGAAAGCTGCCTAGGCTGCTTTCCGGGGCAAAACGAGGTAGAAATATTAACGTTAGTAGTTGGGAAATGATTTCTGCTTAACGGCAAAGAATATCATGCGAATCTGTTGGCTAGGCCTGGCGTCCGGGATATAGACAGACCTGGACATCCCGACCACAAAGGCGCTCTTGAATAACTCGCTCAAAGTGGAGCTCATGAGCTCGATAAATATTGGCACCTCAAAGCAAAAGAACAATATCATATTGCTGCAATAGTACATAAGCTTCACTGAAATTAGAGACTATTGAGGTGAACAAAAGCTCCCTACATTAATCATTCTCCTCTAGGGTCGCCAGCGGAAGGCAGGGTGCTTCCAATCAAGGTCCTGAATCTCCGCCTGGGACAGACCACTCAGCTCCTCATCGATATCTCTGTTATCCTTCTGCTTGTTGTTGCGCTTCATCCAGAAAAGCGTCAAAGTACTGACGATGAGCACCGTCCCCGATGTCGCCAAGTTCAACCCGTTGCCGATGTGATAATCAGGCGCATCCCAGGGAAGAAAAGACCACCCCGCGATCAAACCGCCAATGTTGCCCATCATGACGTTCATGCCAATTGCTGCGCTTCTTGCGGTGTCGCTCACGACGTTGGCCGAGACTTGGGCGTTGCTGAGGGGTCCAATGGCAAACGTGGACGAGGCGATGAGGAACGTTGCGCCGTATCGCACATGCTGGTTTTGCGAGCCGAGGAACATACAGTAACCAATCATACACATAGGCGCAGAAAGGATGAAGAAGATTTGCCGTTTATCGAGACGCCAGCTCAGAAGCGGGAACAGAATCGTAAAGAAAGCACCGACAACGTACGGAGGAACAGTGTATAACTGCTGCTGGATCGTCGTCTTGTCCTTGTAAATGGTCTTCACAATGGTCGGAGCAAAGAAGGCAAGGCCCTGAACGGTGATGTTGTTGAGTAGAAACATGAACGCGGTGCTGAGCGTAACAGGCGACATGATTCCGCGAAGGAGCTTCTTCTTATCGATTTTATCGAGGACTTCGGTAGTGCCTACTCGTTCAGACTTGACACGAGCGATGGCAAGGTCTTTCTCCTCCTGGCTCAGCCACTTTGCCGTTGCAGGGCGATCAGTCAGCGTCAGGAAGCCTATCAAACCCAAGCCGATCGTGATGATGCCCTCGATGGCGAAGATCATGCGCCAGGAGTGCAAGCTGCCAAAGTGGTCAAGGCTGAGGATCGCCGAGGCCAACAAACCACCAAAAGCTCCAGCCAGCGGTGCCATGACAATGTATAGAGACAGACGGAACGCTAGCTCGGCTCGTCGGTACCAACGGGACAGGTAGTAAGCAATTCCGGGCATCATGCCGGCCTCAAAGATGCCCAGAAGGAAGCGAACACCAGCTGCTTGGGGGATGGTGTGGACAAACGCGGTGCCGAGCGAACTGATACCGAAGAGAAGAGTTGTCGCAGGGAGAAACCAGCCAGGTCCGATCTTTTTACAGAGCAGATTGGCGGGGATCTCGAAGATGATGTAGGAAATGTAGAAGACGGAGATGACCATGTTGTAGTCGTAGCCTTCCATTCCAAGGTCGGCTTCCAAGCCTGCGATTTTGGCATTCCCTATCGAGAGTGAGCAAAGACCAATGGATAGGTGCGCCCGAAGATTTCAAAGGCATCTTACCGATGTTGGCACGATCGATGAAGCAAAATAGATACATCAAGGCTACGGTCGGGACGATGTAGAGGTCAATCTTCAAGCGTAGGCGACGCTCAGTACTTGGGTCATAGTGCACCAATGAATGGCCATATCTGGATCTCGTTTAGTCTTATCAATCGCACCAATAAGACGGATTGGCTCACTTGTCAGTAGCCGCCTGCCCTCTTACTGCCGCATGACGAAGGCTCGAGTCGTTGAGGGCCTCAATGGTATCATGGTTATCGTGGTCGTGGTGAGTTGATGACGCCTTCATCGTGTCTTGTGCTGGATACCAGCGTTTAGAGTGCGAGGCTGGGCCAATTCTATTATAACGGAGATGGCCGAGAGTGGCAAAGGATGGGGAGGTTGTTTGAGGTATGATCTTCGAAGCGAATGTGTCAACCACGGGGAGGGCCCGTTATTTTATATGTCTTTGAACAATACCACCCCGTTCTTGACTCGACTCCTAAGCGACCATTGCTACACTAGCATTGATCCAGACTTTGACCCCGGTCTTGGTCTTGAAGCCAGGATGTCCAGTCGATAGATTACGCAAGCCCGCAGTACCCCAGACGCCATCCGAAGTGGGCGAACCGGATTGAAGATTGCCGGCCAATGATGGGGTTACCCCGGATTCCGGATGCGGGGGGCCTTCGGGCCATGCCCAACCAGTCAGCACCAGTGCGGGGGAAATTAAGCCTACCTATAGAGTTGAAAGGGAGCGACAGCTAAAGGGAGCACATGCCACAGTTTCCGTGTATTCGGGTGTACGATTAGCCAGTCGAGGGAGCCTAGACATGCGAAGGGGTGTCGGGCCACGCGGTTCTATTGGCTGTGCCGGTCAAATGGGCCATCTGAAGTCTTGACAAAGACAATGATAAGAGTCTCAAGGATCTGGGCGAGCCCCCTTGCCACATAGATCCGGGAATGATTGCCGGTGCCTCAGAGATGCCTCGGAAGTCCCGAGCGAGCAAGGTAGACCAAGCAGCCTGGCATGAAGATATCAATGACGGGACAGCGTATGTGATAGGTCGGTTCGCAGGCCTCCAGTTCCTGTAGCACTTGATTCATCATAGTTCCTCACGCGGTAGTCCCCATTGGCTGTATTATTGAATAGAGTAGTGTTATTTGGAATCATGGTTGCTGGAAATATCGGCATCAATGTTCGGTTCTGGTACGGGCTGTTGATTGGGTAGAGAGGCATCCATTTTAGCCGAGGCAAAGATTTATCCGTCTATTGCTGTAATACTCGCATCTAAACAAACGTAGTGAGCTAAAGACAAAGATGGCCAGGTCCCTCAACACTGCTGAGATGCAGTCGAGACTGTCGAGTCAGAGTATTTCTTGGCGGCGATCGCAGCTGTCCCTCGGAACACATCGCAATACCGATCCGATCAATACCATCTGACCAAAGTTGACCACCAGATGAGCCTAACCAAATCAAGGGAAAACGTGATTAAAGAGATACGAGATGGACTCTCCATTATGGGTTCGACGAATGGCCTAGAGAAAGAAGTAAGTATGCGTGCATGTTGCTATATGGTCAAGGTACTTCAAAAGTTCAACCTACCTCGGCGATAGTCCCAGACACGTCAATAACTTTGAGCTTGGGGCATCGCTCGACCTTGTCGCCAACTGAAATCATCTACATTAGTATGGATTGAAAAGATACGTAGGGAAAGGAAAGAAGGTGTATTGAAGACGTACGAGGTACAGCTGTTAACCTTGTTAGCTATGAACCAGCCCATGACGCGCTCCTGGGGACAACTCACTGTTCGTGACAACAAGAGTAGAGAGACAAGACTTGTTGATAGTCTCGATAGCATCGCCACTGAGAACACCGTGAGTAACAACAGCGAAAATTTCGCGAGCACCATGGTTCTTGAGTGTCTCTGCTGCCTTTGCGAGCTGCGTAGGGGAAGTCAGTACGCCACTTCCAAAGTGCTAAAGACGGGGTTCATACGGTTCCGCAGGTATCAGCCATATCATCAACAATAACAGCAACCTTGTCCTCGACATTACCGACTAGCACCATGGTGCCGACAACGTTGGGGCGTGGTCGTTCTTTGTGTATAAGTGCAAGGCCCATATCGAATTTACTAGCGAGAGACGCAGCACGCTTCGCACCGCCTGCATCGGGGGACACGATAGTGCAGTTGTCGACGTCGATATTTTTATCGATCCAGCGAAGGATGGATGGCTCAGCGTAGAGATTATCTACGGGCACATCAAAGAACCCCTGGATTTGAGCAGCGTGCAGGTCCATCGTAATGACATGGTTCTGTTCAAATGTAAGTAGGAGAGATTGGAAGAAAGAGGATGTGCTTACACATCCAGATACTTGAAGCATGGTTGCAATCAGCTTCGCAGTGATGGGAGCGCGGGACTTGTCCTTTCGGTCTTGTCGGCTGTACGGGAAGCAGGGAATGACGACGGTAATTCTTCGTGCTGAGGAACTGCGACAGGCACTGGCCATAATAAAAAGCTCTAAAAGCCCATTGTTGACGTCTCCCGAGGGTGGTGACTGCATGATGAAGACATCCTCGTCGCGAACCGACTCTCGAATGGAGACGCTCGTTTCCTGGTTGGAGTTTTGGCTGGTTGCAGTCTTCAAAACCTGAATGCCAAGTCTAAGCTTGAGTCAGATAAATGCTGTCTTGACGCAGGTGTTTGGCAAAATGCTCTCTAAAGCTGCTTCCTAACATACCGCTGTGCCACCAAGGCACCGAGTTCAGGATGACCGCTCCCGGAGAGCAACTTGATATCGTTAGACATTTGAAATGGAGTCGCGAGGGAAACCAAAGATGACGAAAAGTTATTTGAAAACGAATAAAGTAGTATCAGGTGTCCAGAATTTGTGATTTGTGGCAAAGTATGGGAATGAAATGTGGAAGATTCGATGCCTATTTATTTCTACTGCCAACTGATGATCACGTGTAGATATTGCCCTGACGACCATTTTCTACCTCTTACCTTGCACAAGCAAACCAAGATAACAGTGACAGACTGTTATCGCATGTGCTGCAGTACCAGACGTCATAGGGAAACATACATGCAAAAAGAAGCCACCGAATCCCCGTTCAAGTCCAACAAGGTCACCGGTTCCCGCAACTTTCATGCATCTTTGAGGAATAATGCCCAACATGTAGAATACAGAGTTGAACATGCTTTGCTAGAGGGTAACTCAGAGCGTGTATCCCAACTTTAACCCTGAATTTGCAATCAGATGATTCAATTTTGCCCAGCCTCAGAAGGTTGAAGCTTGAAAGGGCTGGTCTCTCGATAAGTGTCGGGGCAACCTACATGTTTACTTAGATAGGTACTTTAACTAACATTAAAAGTCTCTTGAGAAGCGTCATTAGACAAACCCAGTTTTCTTAAAACCTTCACAAGCATATTGTGTTTATGTGTCCTATGTCTTTCTTCCCCTTGTGGTTCGAAAAAACGGCTCGTGTGCTACTGTTCACATCGCCCTTAGATATGCTCGAAATGGTGTCACTGCTTGCAACATGATCTGTCCCAAATGATCTTTCCATCATCTATATAACTGTCTAGAAATCTGTGTCTCATCTCCTAGTCAATTCCAAGCGACGACAGGGGTTATGTTTATCAGTGAATGCACCCAACATCCATGATGCATGTAGTAACCGAATCAATGGGAAAGAATCTATCCACCAGTTCGCCAAAACAAGTTGGAAAACATCTAGTTTAGGGGCCGAGCCCCATCGTCTTGAATATTGCTGCAACATTAAGTATGAACACGTCACAAACTCCAAGTATGCATTTTGGAACAGGCAAATAATGTAAAGCATCCAGCCAAGAAACATACATCTTAGCTTTTATGGCGCCTGGTAGGTTACGAAAACTGCCAGCGTTAACAAGCCGCCCCATAAGCCTAGCCTGTCCTCGTGGTTATTTACAAACTGTGACTCGACAGTATCTATGCAGGTGTGAAGTTACATAGGTTGTACTTGAACGTTATTACAGCATTTGCGAGTCAAATACAACGCCACATCGGCGCCAGGTCGTGGAGGCGACGGATTCGCAGGGCAGTCAGCGATTATACTAACTCGATAGCGAACGTATTAAATTCGAAACGAGGAGAGACACTTTACTACAAAACTTGGCGGCAATTTAGCACAGCGCTGGCGTGACTTCATCTGTGCGACTGAACAGGGCGTGGACGACACAGACGGTGTTCCAAGGCTCCCAGACGCCGCGGTTATTATGCTGTACATCTGCATACCACATCATGTGTTCCCAGATCGCACTGACCCGGGGTATGACATCGTTCGCCCGCACAGTTGCCCAAGCCGACTCCCCGGCTCGACTCCGATTGGGCGCCTCAGCCCGTAACGGAACGGCCACGCCGCCTTGGCCTCGCCTCAGAAGTCTTCTAGAAACGTTGCGCTTACGTACCAGAGCCTTGGCAGACAACCTCTTGCGCGGTTTAATGGCGGTCTAGTGGATTATTTACTTGCAGTAAGGTAAAATGAGCATCAATACGATCGACACACGGCGGTGGTCTGCTGTACTGGTCAAGAGTCACTGGGACCCAGATGATCTGAAAGGTGAAGAGGTGAGCTGACTGTCGAAATGACTGAGGGAGACTCTTTAAGACGCCCAGTAAAGCTACGAAATGTGTAGTGCCTTTACACGAGATACTGATTGTCTGCTACGTCTGCTGGACACAGTCAAGTGACAAAGACAAGAGCCTCTTCACAGACTCGAGCGATAGAAACGAAGGCGATTCTAGCACCGCAACCCGTGGACCAGAATATCAAGACCTCTAGAGGTAATTCACTGCGAACATCATGCATAACATGTTCCACGGAGCATCTGATCCTTCCCGGATTACGTACCAAGTATCAATCAAGTACTAAGTTAACCTCCGGTAATTAAGCCCTGGCTCGAGATGGATCATCGTGTGGAGAGGCTTGACTAATAGAGACCCGCCACTTCAGCATCTGTCAAGGGTCTCGGACAGGTCATAACAGACTGACGGGAGGGAATATAGGAAAGGCCGTGTTTGGATGACAATGATCAAGTACCAGAACTTGATAATCATGATACTCTTCTTCCCTTTGATGGCGGATTAATCGTTGTTATGCCATGCATGAGTAGGTGCCGTAGAGTGCACACATACCAAGGGCGGTATACAGGTCTGTGCAGTGCGAGTCCGACTTGAAAGCGAGGCCAGAATATGTTTGTGCTTGGGATAGGCCTGTTTCAATGTCATCCTTTGCTAGGGCCCAGTCTCCAGCGTCTTTCCACTACGTAGCAGCGGCTCAAGATCGTATACCAATCGGATGGGTCGACTTGACTCCATCAGAACAGGCCTGCCAGCATCACTTTACCCACAGAGCCGCAACCTAGACATTATGGGGTAAGAGTGTAGTATTTAAACATAACAAGAGGCACACAGCGGGCCGCGACAGCTGAGGTTTGTGAAGAACATGGCTGGGAATCAGCACACTTCTTGCCTTCGGCACTGCTCATACGGGCTTCAATCTTGCTCCAAGACTTTGACGTTTGAATAACAGCCAACTATGAGCTCTTTTCGGGGTCTGAGGCCCGGTAACTTTGACACGAGATCCTTGAGTCCAAGCATCACGCAAGTACGGCCGCGTTTTCTATTACATATCAAATTGGCCTCTTGGGGCAATTGAGTGGCCAAGGCGAAATAAGACCCACGAGAGAGGATAAAATACCTCTTGGCCCCCCCACTTCGAGTCGTCTATTACGTTCTATAAAGCTGAAATCTCCTTAGATTACAATATAGCTCGTAAGTTCTGTCCTAGGATGTGTCTTGGCCGGGTCTTGGCTGATGGTGATACCTTTATGCAACATAGACATCACCTTGTCCGCGATGTGGGTGAGGTCAACGCAGCCGCGGATGCTGTGCCCCGGCATTCAATGCAAGACGAGGATTGATGTGAGAGAATGGAAGGTCAGCAAAGAACCCAGCATCACGTCAGACCGCATGCTCTTTCGTCCAGCTCCTGGATCGCCTCGAAACGAAGGCTCTACCCCACGGGGTTCGGGCGGTATGTCACAGTGACTTTCCCCACCACTGTCTCCGTAGCCGACCTTTTGACTAAGCTGTATAGATAAGTCGGGTGTTGGCAATTATGGAATAGTTATCAATTCCGCTTTGTACGAGATTCTCGCCGTTGGTCGGGGCGTCCTGGTGTTGAGGACTCGGGCGAGACACTCACTCCTGAGCCCGTTCGTGGTAGACTAGTATTTAAAGGACTGATGCCCAGGCGTTTAATCTAATTTTGCTTCTAGAATCATTCGGTCTCGAGTTCTGCCCTCCATTGCTAGCACTATATCTTCATTAAAACTATACAAGTCTTTACCCGTTAGGGAGTCGTTGCATACGCTGTCCTGCTGGGAGCCGTCATCATGAAGTTCTCACCCACCTCCAAGTCGGCAGCAAAGACCAATGCCTTCCACGACACAAGCGAGTCAGATCGAGACAACAGCCATGACAAAACCGAAGTGAGCAACGCGACTGGCGACTTCCAGTCAGTTCCGGCGGGACCTGTCCAGAGCTCCAACATCTTTGACCAAGAAGGCGGTAAAAGCTACCGAACCATGAAGAGATGGGACACCATCTTTATTCTCTTGGCCAACCAAGTCGGGTTGGGAATCCTGTCTCTGCCCGCAGTGCTGAAGACGCTCGGCATCGTACCCGGTGTCATTGCCATTATTGGCATCGGATCCCTTTCTTGGTACACGGCATATGTCTTACTTCAGTTCTACAAGCTTCACCCGCACGTTGTAAACGTTGTGGACATGTGCCGTGTGGTAGGAGGCCCCTGGTTCGAGATCTTTGCCGGTATCCTGATGATGATCCAAGTCATCTTCGTCGCCGCCTCGGCTGTCGTCACCCTGTCCATCTCGTTCAACACCATTGGCGACCACGCCGCCTGCACCGTTGTCTTCATCCTGATCGGATGTTTGGTGTGCTACGTGCTCAATATTCCTCGGACCATGAAGTTTGTCTCTCATAGCGGTGTTCCCAATGCCATTGCTGTCCTTGCAGCCGCGCTCATTGTCATGATCAGCTTGGGAGTCACCAACCCCAGAGGCGCCGTCGATGGGTGGGACAAGGAGATTGTGGCTGTTGGTAACCCCAGCTTCCGCGAAGGTCTCAACGCCTGTCTCAAGGTTGTCTACGCTTACGCGGCTAATATCGCTTTTGTGGGATACATGGCAGAAATGGTAGACCCGGCGAGAGACTTTGGATTCTGCCTGGCCTTTCTCGAAGTTGGTGCCACCATCTTGTATGTCGTCGTTGCCATTGCCATTTATTGTCTTGCTGGCCAGTACACAACCTCGCCTGCTCTGGGTTCCGCTGCTACAATTTCTGCAAAGGCTGCGTATGGCGTAGTATTGCCAGCTGTCTTTGCTACCGGGATTGCATACGGACATACTGGCGGAAAGTACATTTTTGTCCTGGCCATGAGGAAGATGGGTGCGCTCAACGATGTTACCACCAACAGTGTCAGGGCATGGGTAACCTGGATTGCATCCGTCTCCATTTTCTGGGTTGTTGTCTTCATTCTCTCCAACGTCATCCCGATATTCGACTCGATCCTTTCCATCTCGTCGGCGACAACCATCTCTTGGTTTACCTTTGGGTTCTCCTCAATCTTTTGGTTTCATGCTAACTGGGACAACATGTTCCGAGACTGGAAAAAGATTGGTTTGACCGTGATTAATATTTTGATCATCATCATGTCCCTGTTCATCAACGGCGGTGGGTTGTGGTCATCCATCACTGAGCTGCTCGATGAATTTGATTCAGACGATAGTTCGATCCGAGGGGTGTTTTCTTGCGGTAGCAATGCTCAGTTTTAGGGGCTTAAACATTGAGATGATGGATTTGAATAGTTACATGTACGTGCAAAGTATTGATGGTTGGCTGTATATAGTTATTGAGGTTTGTACATTTGTTTACTTGTTCGTCTTTCTCTACAGGAATTGCCTGTGTGGTGCATCAAGGTTATGTTCAGCCACAAGTGAATAGTCTCCAAGAGGCAAGGGCTCCATCATCTCTTTTTATGTTTACCAACACACGCAGCATACAGGCATTATTAGGACAAAGATTGAGAAGTCCCCTGTCTGTAGCATATATATAACTATTTCTCTTTTGCAAAACTGTAGTCGACGAGTGAGCAATTCCGTAGATACTCAACATGTGCGACAAGTTGTAAACTCAATAAACTTGACCACTATGTACGACATAGCGCCATGACCTTAGCTCGGGCATCAGGCCACAGATAAATCAGATTTCCTTCAATGATTGCTTCTTGGACAAGAGTAATGACGCATCGCTTGTACCGCGATTGCGAGTGAGGACATTCCACGCTTGACTTTCTCTGTTGATAAGTCACGTCATTGTGTCCCCGAACTTCATTGAGGACCAGCGGATCGTGGAAATAGAAGCCTCTGATCAATCTCCCAGTCTTAATGCGGAAACAGTACACTATGCCATGTTTGATAGCCATTGATATAGTCTTACTGACTGCTTACACCAAATATTGTTATTCAATCTACTTACTCCCCTCTCCCTCTTCAACTCCATCAGCAAGACTCACCTACTATTCCCACCTACTTCACCTGAATACCAACCTTATAGGCGACTTCCGATCAACTCCAGCCTCTCTTGGCTCCGCGATACGAACAAGCCATATAAGCTTATCCAAAATAGGCACCAAACCCCTGCCCGATCTTGGCGCAATTCTCACTATGGTTTCACCCGAAATTAAGGTGTGTTGCTCACAGATCTCCGGAAACACCAGCAAAAATCATTCCGCGAATAAAGAGGGCGCATGTTTCGGTTGCATTGCCCGACGTTGTTTCGTCCGGAGTGGGACAGGGGGGGTTATTGGTCTTGGTGGCGGCTATTGAGCATCACAATGAACTTGGTTTCCGAAGAGCCGGATCGATCTTTTGTATTTAATTGAACTACAAATTTTCAATTCTATTCTTTCTTCCTTCATCTTATTCATTCATTCTCTTTGCTTGTTCTCTCCTTTCACTCGTTTCAGTCATTCGTTTCTTGTCGCTATGCGATCCCTTCAATTCCTTCTCGCCGGCGCTGGCGCCGCCTCTGCCTACACCATCACCGAGGTGGAGAGGTTCATGTACAAAAACATTGATCCTATTGTCTTTCCTGGTCAATACAGCAAGAGCCACATGCACTCATTCTTTGGCTCTGATGCGGTAACCATTAATACCACGACTTCGGCGGAACTCCAAGCAGGTTGCTCTACAGCAAAGAACCCCAACGATTATTCAATCTACTGTAAGTACACGTAAAATAAACATCCCGAGAATGCCTGAACTAATCGACCAGGGGTTCCGACTCTGTATCTACGAAACGATACCGGCACACAGCCAATCCCCGTCAACCGCTTCAGCGCCTACTACGTCTCCATCGAAAACGCCGAGATCGCCATCCCGCAGGACTTCAAGGCCGTCGCCGGCAACGCCTCCGCCGTCGACCAATCCGGCGTCGACGACCTCACCGGCGTCCAGTGGTTCTGCGAGGGAGACGCAGCAGAGGACAAGGACGTCTCGGCCTTCCCCACGACGACCTGCTCAACGCACCTGCAGACCCTCCTCCTGTTCCCCGACTGCGTCAACCCCGACACCCTCGACTCGGCGTACTCGGGCACGCAGAACTGGAGCGACGACTTCAAGCCCGCCAACCGGTGCCCCCTGAACATGAAGCGCATCCCCCAGCTCCGCTTCTCGATCCGGTACGACCTTCGATCGATCCTGCCCAGTGGCTGGTCAGGCGCACCACCGTTTGAGCTGGCCTGCGGTTCATCGTACTGCTCCCACGGCGATTTCATCAACGGCTGGTTGCCGGAGGCTGCCGAGAACATGCTTCTCGCCAACGACAAGAGAGAATTCGCGGGGGTTGACGGGCCAGCTGGTGCATACGATGCAGGGTCAGTCTGCGGCGCTGAGAATGCCCAAGACGCGGACCCTGAGCATGGGACCAGCGACTACGAGGAGAGCCGAGCCTTGTTGGGTCTTGAATAGAGGCTTCTAAAGTCTCCAGTACATGTTACATAGTTGTATGTATGATTTGGGTGTATAAGGATCAATGTGTACATACTTGGCATCACAATTAAGAGGAGAGAAAAGATATTTGTTTGAACTGTAAATTGAAGCTGAGAGATTTGTATAACTCTCCCTAGGACTATACATAGAAAACCAGATTTGACCCATTTGAGCCAAGTGAGTGTGAGAGAGCAACGCTGATACGTGCTCCCGTAATACACACTACAATTGCCTTATACCCGCCAACAGAGCGCCAGATTTCCGAAGCCCCATACCATGCAATTGGAAAGAGAGACAAGAAATACACAAAGAAAACTACTTATTTGCCAATTTGAGGTTGTGTAGCACATATGAGAAGACAACGCCCGGCTTGAGCAATCCATAAGACAAAGAGAACAGAATCGACGACCGCGAGTCTGATGATAGACAAAGAGAATAATGACAATCTGAGTATGAGATGAGTAGTGACGAGATAGTGAAAATATGACAATTTGAGAGAGAGTAAGAAAAAGTAGTCCGATTGTGATCGGAGGCTCAGTAGGGGCTCGCGGTGATTTTACACGCAGAGCCCAAGAACACAGACACAACCAAGAATGGTTGCACACAGGTTGAGACCCAAAAGCTTGCAGTCGTTGACGCTGGTGCATGATCTGTTCTTGCAGACACCTGCGTTGCACACCTCGTTGCTTGCGCATTGCGTGTTGGTTGTGCAAGCTGTGCACACTCCGCTGACGCAGGACTGGCCAGTAGTGCACTGAGAGTTGGCAGTGCAAGCCGCGCATGCTCCAGATGAACAGACCTGTCCAGTGGCACACTGGGTACTTGCTGTGCAGGCCACACATTTTCCGGAGACACACACTTGGCCACCGCTGCAGCCAGCGTTGGACGTACATCCAGCAGCGCAGAGGCCGCTGTTGCAGACGTTGCCAGAGGTAATGGCGCTACATTGGGCGTCGAGAGTGCAAGAGCCGCAGACTCCAGCCGCGCAGACCTGACCAGTTGTACACTGAGAGCTTGCTGTACAGGGGATACAAAGACCAGACTGGCAGACGAGGCCGGTTGAACAGCCCGAGTTTGATGTGCAAGCCGCGACGCAGACACCGGCCGAGTTGCAGGCGTAGCCTGTGCCGCACTGGGAGCTGGCTGTGCATGTACCACACTTTCCAGATACACATGCTTGGCCAGTAGCACACTGTGAGTTGGCTGTGCAAGCAGTACAGTGACCGGATACACATGCAAGGCCAGAGCTACAAGCAGCGTTGGAAGCACATCCTGCGGAGCAGACTCCGCTGTTGCAAACGTTTCCAGAGGTGATGCTGCTGCATTGCGTATCCGAGGTACAAGACTGACAAGAACCGCTCGAGCACACTTGTCCGGTTGAACACTGAGAGCTCGAGGTACAGGCAGCACAACGGCCGGATGTACATACCTGACCACCCGTGCAGGCCGAGTTTGCGAGACAACCAGCAACACAGAGACCGCTGTTGCAGATTTGGCCAGTAGAGCATTGACTGTCGGCTGTACACGCGCTGCACTTTCCACTCAGACAGACCTGCCCGGTGCTGCATTGAGAGCTGAGCGTGCATGCCGTACAGTGACCTGACGAGCATACCTGTCCGGTGCTGCAGCCCGAGTTTGCAGAGCAAGCCGCAATGCACAAGCCACTGCTGCAGACATTTCCAGTACCGCACTGGCTGTCGAGCGTACAGGCGCCACACAAGCCCGCCAAGCAGACTTTGCCCGTGTCACACTGAGAGGTATCGGAACAAGTAGTGCAGCGACCACTTCGGCAGACTTGACCGTTGGTGCAAGCCGTATTGGCCGTGCATCCAGCAACGCAAAGACCGTTGCTGCATATATCACCAGTTGGGCATTGTGTGTCCAGAGTGCAGGCACTGCAAGAGCCAGCCGAGCAGATTTGGCCAGTACTGCACTGAGATGCGGATGTGCAAGCCGTGCAATGACCAGAGGAGCAGACTTGGCCATTGCTACATCCGCTGTTGGAGGTACAGGCGGCAATGCAAAGGCCGCTGCTGCAAACCTGTGAGGAAGAGCATTGGGAGTCGGCGGTACAGGCGGTACAAGAACCAGCCAGACAGATCTGGCCAGTATTGCACTGGGAGGAAGTCGTGCAGCTGGTGCAGCTACCAGACGAACAAACTTGTCCAGTAGCACAGTTGGAGTTGGACGTGCATGCTGCAACACAAGTTCCACTGCGGCAAACATTGCCAGAGCTGCACTGAGAATCCAATGTGCAAGTAGAGCAGACGCCAGATAGACACACCTGGCCATTTCGACACTGAGAGTTGGTGGAACAGTTGACACAGAGACCGAGAGCAGAGCACACTCTGCCACTGCTGCAAGCGTTCCCACTGGTATCCAAGGGGTTGCAAGTCGATGCACAGAGACCCGTGCTCGAATCGCATCCCTGGGCTCCTAGACAAGAACCACCACCAGTGCAGAGACCACAGGCTCCGGTAGCAGTATTACAGACCTTTCCGACGTCACACTGGCTGTTGGCAGTACAAGCCGTACAGACACCGGTGGTAGCACTGCAAATCTGTCCTCCGGTACACTGAGCGTTGGTCGTGCAGCCTGCAACGCAGAGTCCGTTGTTGCAGACTTGGCCAGTAGCACATTGAGAGTTAGATGTGCAAGAGCCGCAAGCGCCGCTGATACAGGCGTGTCCAGTATCACACTGAGAGTTGGACGTGCAAGTGATACATTTTCCAGAGGAACAAACTTGGCCGCTGCCACACTGGGAGTTGGCTGTGCAGCTTGTATGGCAGACGCCGCTTGCACAGTATTGACCGATGCCGAGGTTGCATTGGAGGTCCAAGGTGCAAGAGCCACAGGCACCGAGAACGCAAGCCTGGCCATCGCTGCAATCCGAGTTGCTTCCGCAAGTTGTACAGAGTCCAGACTTGCAGACCTTGCCGCTGCTGCACTGCGAGTTTGCTGTGCATCCTGTATGGCAAACGCCGCCATCGCACACCAGGCCATTACCACCGCACTGAGACGTGAGCAGACAAGAGCCGCACACGCCGGCGTTGCAAACTTGACCAGTACTGCAGTCCGAATTGGCACTACAAGCAACACAGGAACCTGACTTGCAAACCTGGCCGCCAGAGCAGGAAGTGCTTGACGTACAAGCTGGAATGCAGAGACCGCTGCTGCAGACGTAGCCGCTGGCGCATTGGGTACTGGCGGTACACGAACCGCAGGCCCCAGAGACACAAGCTTGGCCTGTAGAGCATTGAGACGTAGAAGTGCAAGCGACACAATGACCTGACTGACAGATCTGGCCGTTGCTACAGCTGAGACTGGATGTGCAACCAGCAGTGCAGCGACTGCTGATGCAGACCTGTCCGGCAGTGGTGCAGTCACCATCAGCCGTGCAGTCGCCACAAGCCCCGGACTTGCAGACTTGTCCAGTAGAGCACTGAGAGGCAGAGGTGCAAGCACCGCAAATGCCGGATGAGCACACTTGGCCTGCACCGCAAGCCGAATTGGAGGTACAGGCAGCCTTGCAGACGCCGCCATCGCAGACATCACCTAGACCGCACTGAAGGTTGTTTGTGCAAGCGCCACATGCACCAGATATACAAGCCTGGCCAGTAGCGCACTGCGAGTTCGAAGTACAGGTAGTGCACCGTCCATTGGAACAGATGTTCCCTCCAGTGCACCCGCTGTTTGAGGTGCAAGCAGCATGGCAGACCCCAGACAGACAGACCTGCCCGGTGCTGCATTGAGCATCCAAGAGGCAAGACGTGCAGAGACCGAGAAGGCAGGCCTGCCCGCTGTTGCACTGAGAATTGGTGGTGCAACCGGAACAGACACCGAGGATGCAAGCCTTGCTACCGCTACATTGGGAGTTGGACGTACAGCCAGCAGTGCAGACGCCGAGCGTACACACGTTGCCGGAGCCGCAGTCGGAGTTCTGAGTGCAAATTCCACATTGCCCAGATCTGCATGCTTGTCCCGTTGGGCATTGGGAGTTGGCAGTACAGTCGACGCAAGCGCCGTTGAGGCAGACATCGCCTCCATCGCACTGGGTACTGAGTGTGCAAGCGCTGCAGGCGCCGGCGGTGCAGACTTCGCCATTGGGACATTGCGAATTCGCGGTGCAAGCACGGCAGAGGCCATTGTTACAGACCAGGCCGTTGGTGCATGGGTTGGTGGTAGAGCACGAGGGGGTGTTGCTGGTGACACACAATCCGTTTTGGCAGGCCTTTCCACTTCCACACTGGCTGTCGAGGACACAGCCAGTACATACTCCTGCAGGACAGATTTGCCCCGTGCTACATTGAGAGGCGTCGACACAGACGGAGAGGATATTGGGAAGACAGTTACCCAACTGACAAATCTGCGTCGTGGCGCACTGGGACGTCGATGTGCAGGCCTTGAGAGGTTGGTCCACGCAGAGTCCAGCATTGCAGACCTGGCCGGTGCCACAGCTAGTTGACGTGCAGGAAGCAACGCAGGAACCAAACTGGCATACCTGGTTGCTGCCACAGGTTGCGCTGGTACGGCATCCGGCAAGACACTTGCCAAACTGGCAGATCTGGCCCGAAGAACAGTTGCTGTCGGCGCTGCACTGAGCCGGCTGGGAAACACACTTGCCGCTGGTGCATACTTGGTTGGTGCCACATCCCGAGGTAGATGTGCAAGAAGCAGGGCCATTGTAGGTACAAACGGCGTTGACACAGGTGCAGAGTCCAGACAAGCAAGTATTGGCACCAATTACCTTGCCCACGCAGCATGAGTCCTTCTCGCACGAGGTCGAAGGAACAACACAGTTGCCGTTCTGACACTCTTCTCCTGAATCACAATCTGCAACGGAGACACACGTTGGCGTTGAACTGCTGAGTGAGCAGACACCATTGAGGCAGATACAGATTCCTTGGAGCATGCAGAGGTTGACGCCAGTGAGACAATCGTTGGCGGCACTGCAGCTCTTTTGGGTGACGCAAGCGCCCTTTTGACATACCTGGCCGGTCTTGCAGTCAGTTGATGCGGAGCACTTGGTTATGCTGGACGACAGTGCACATTTGCCGCTGTTGCATGAGCAGAGACCGAGAGTGCAAAGGCCGACTCCCAAAAGACAGTCAGAGGCAGTGTTACAGGATGTGGTGGAAATATCGGGCGAGCAGACGCCGACGGTACAGACCTGGCCCGAGGCGCACTGGGAGTCTGCTGTGCAAGTAAGGGTTCGAGGAGCACAAGCGCCAGCTGTGCAGAAGTAGTTGCTCTTGCAGTCGGAATCAGCCGAACATTGCGTAACAGCCGTGGTCTGGCACACGCCAAGAGTACACGTCTTGCCAGTTGGGCATGGGTTGGTGCTGCTGCAGCGTGTCAGACTCGAGACGCAGAGTCCAGCCACGCATATTTCAGAAGAATTATTGCAGCTAGCATCGCTGGTGCATCCAGAGACAGAGGAAGGGAGACATCGTCCAGCCGTGCAACTTTCCGTCTTTCCGCAGTCGCAATTGTCCTTGCAGGTTGAGAGGCTGCTGGAGAGACAGACTCCACTGCTACAGGTCTGGCCGGTAGAACAAGTGGTCGAGTTGGTGCAAGTGCTAATGGCACTGGGGAAGCAGACACCGCCCTTGCATGTAGAGCTTGAATCACAGTCGGAGGCTTTCGAGCAGGTAGAGTAGGCCTGGGGAGAACAAAGTCCTGCTCTGCAAACATTGTTGGTACCGCAGTCAGAGTCAGCGGTACACAAAACAGAGGAGGGCACGCAGAGACCGGACTCGCAGACATGGTCGCAGCGGCAATCAGACGTGGCGGAACAGCTAGAGAGCACGCCAGGGAGACAGTATCCAAGCCTGCAAACAAGGCCTTCGGCACAAGAGTTGCCTGTGCCGCAGGCTGGGAGAACCGAGGGTATGCATACGCCGGACTTGCAGGTCTGACGTTGGCTACACTGCGACGCCGATTTCGTGCAGTTGGGGAGTGATGAAGGGAAACAGACACCAGATGTGCAAGTCTGGGATGAACCGCAGTCAGTTTTGGACTGGCAAGCTGGTAAGAGTTGAGAAATACAGATGCCGCCTGAGCAAGATTGGCTCGTGCTGCAGCCGGAATCGGAGGTACAAGAGGTAATAGTTCGAGGGATACAATATCCGAGTCTGCAGACTTCGGTGGTTTTGCATGTTGAATTGTTTGTGTTTGTACAGGCTGTGAGGAGGCTAGGAATGCAGGCACCACTCGCGCAGGTGCGTCCCGTGCCACAGTCGCTGTTGGATGAGCATCCCTTGAACGTGCTTGGAAGGCATGTGCCCGAGGTACATGTCTGGTTCGATGAACAGTCTGTCCCCTTGGTACAAGATGGGAAAACCGTAGCGAGACAAAGACCTGATGTGCAAGACTGGCCAGTTGAACATTGGCTGTCCTGAGAGCATGAGACTGAGGTTCGAGGAATGCAGACGCTGAGTCTGCATAGCTCGGAAGTGCCACATTGAGAGTCAGACTGGCAAGAAGAGAGGACACTTGGCAGACAGACACCTCCTGTGCAGACTTGGCCACTTCCGCAGCTGGTTGTGGACTGACAAGAATTGAAGCTGTTGGGAAGGCATGTCCCGGAGATGCACGATTGGCCAGTACCGCAGCCCTCCCCGGCTTCACAGCTGGGGTAGACGGTATCGAGACAGACTCCAGATGTACAGGTCTGCTTACAGCTGCAGTGCGAGTTGCCAGTGCAGGTAGTAATGTTGGTTGGAACACAGACGCCCAGCCTACAAGCCGAAGAGTTCGATGTCTTGTGGCAGTCCGTATCGGCTGAGCATCCAGAGAGCACGCTCGGAAGACATACGCCCGCCGTGCAAGTCTGGCCAGCTGTGCAGAGAGTTGCGTTCTTGGTGCAGTCGCTGAGAGAGGCGGAGATGCAAACGCCAGAAACGCAGTTGTCGGCGGCCACACAGTCAGAGTTGACCTTGCATGATGACAAGACAGGAGTAAGACATAAACCGCCGGTACAGACCAGCCCAGTCGTGCAGTCAGAGTTGGCAGAGCAGCCAGACAGAGACTTTGGAAGACAGCTTCCAAGCCTACATACTTGAGTCGAGGCGCAATCTGTATCTGCCTTGCAGGTAGCCACAGTCGAGGGAACGCAGACGCCAGATGTGCACGACTTTCCAGTTCCACAGGATGCATCCGTGGTACAGTTGGATAGGCTGACGCTGGATGGTAGGCAGACGCCACCAGAACAGCTATGTCCAGAACAGCAGTCCTTGTCTAACGCGCAAGTTGGGAACGTCTCCGGGATGCAAGTTCCAGCCGAGCACACCTTGCCTGAGGCACACGACGAGCTGGAAGTGCAAGAGGTGATTGTCTGTGGCAAGCAAACGCCTAATCGACAGACGCTGCTGGATCCGCAGTCTGAGTCAGCCTTGCAGGAAGGAAGCGCAGAAGCAATGCAGAGACCCTTGGTACACGAGCTGCCTGAGCTGCACTGAGAATCGGTGGTACAAGAATCAAAGACGCCGGGGAGACAGTGGCCCGACTGGCAGGTCTGGCTGGAACTGCAGTTGGCATTTGCTGTGCATGAGGGGTATACCTCAGTAATGCAAATGCCCGCAGAGCATGTCTGGCCGGTCTTGCAAGTAACGCCGTTTTCTGTTCCGCAAGTTGAACAAGAGTCGGGGAGACACACTCCAAGTCGACAGACGTGGCTGGTACCACAGTCGTTGTCACTGGAGCAAGCGGAAAGAGTCTGAGAAAGGCAAACACCTTGAGTGCATTTGAGACCAGTCTCGCAAGTGGCATCACTCGTGCAGTTGTTGAGGACGTGTGGCAGACAGAGATTGCCAGTGCAGGTCGAGTTCTTGGCACAGTCACTGTCCGTTGCGCAACCTGGGTAGACTTGAGCGACGCAAATAGAACCGGAACAAGTTTGGTTGGTGCTGCACTGGTTGTTGGTCGTGCATTGGCTGATGGTCTGCGGAATGCAAACACCGAGTCGGCAGAGATGGCCAGAACCGCAGTCAGTGTTCGTCTCGCATCCAGAGAGACTCGTTGGGAGGCACACGCCTGCCGTACACGTTTGGCCCGAGCCGCAACCACCACTTTGACATCCAGACAAGGTATTTGGCAGGCATGTGCCGGACGAGCAGGTGTTGTTCTTTCCACAATCAGAAGTCTGCTGGCAGGTTGGATAGGCTTCGGCCAGACAAATACCGCCCGTACAGGTCTGGTTGGTGCTGCACTGCGCAGCTGTGGTACACTGACTGATGGTCTCTGGAACACAGAGGCTAAGCCTGCACACGTGGCCTGAAGCACAATCGGAGTTGGCGTCGCAAGAGCCCAGTGAGGCTGGTAGACAAACCCCGGAAGCACATTGCTGGCCCGTTGCGCAGTCAGCCTTGGTCGTACAGCCGCCGAGGCTTGAGGGCGTGCAAACACCTCCGGTGCAGGTCTGGTTCTTGAGGCAGTCGCTGCTCGTAGAGCATTTTCCGTAGGGTTCTGCAACACATAGGCCTGCGGTGCAAGTCTGGCCTTCACTGCATGCAGTCGAGTTTCCACAAGACGTGAGAGTGTTCGGGATACAGACTTGAAGTCGACAGCAATGACTCGTGCCGCAGTCCGTATCCTTGCTGCAGCCGGATAGAGTCTTTGGAAGACAAGCTCCGGATGTACAGCTCTGGTTGTCATCGCAATCAGCGTCGCTCGAGCAGGAGCCCACAGTCTCAGGAAGGCACACGCTGTTATAACACCTGAGACCCTTGCTACAATCGGAAGTTGAGTTGCAGGGCGGGAAGACTTCTGGCACACAGAATCCGGCTGTACATGTTTTTCCTGAACCACAAGAAGCTGAACCTATTAAGCTTGTGCAAGCAGTCAAGTTCTGGGGGATGCAAGATCCGAGACGGCAAACTTGGCTGGAGGCACAATCAGCCTCAGCAGTGCAGTTGGACAAAACGCTTGGGATGCACACGCCAGAGGTGCAGGTCTGTCCCTGAGTGCAAGGGTTGCTACTGCTGCATCCGGAGAGTGTCTTTGGGAGACAGACGCTGCTCTGGCAGCTGTGGCCGCAGTCACAGTCCTTGTCGGTCTGGCATGACGGATACGCTGGAGCCAGGCAGACGCCCGAGGTACAGACCGTGGAGTTGGTGCAGTCGCTATTTGACGAACAACCGTCAATGGTCTTGGGGAGACATGTTCCCAGTCTACAAACCTTGCCAGTGGCACATTCTGCATCTGCCGTGCAGCTCGGGAGGACATCCGGGACGCAGACGCCCGAAACACAACTGCTTCCACTACTGCAAGACGATGCGGAGTTGGAACCTGAGTCGGAACCATAGTTGGAACCGGAGTCGGAACCGAGGTGGAAACCGGAGTTGGAACCGAGGTGGGAACCAGAGTCGGAGCCATAGCTGGAACTGGAGTCGGAACCAAGGTGAGAACCGAGGTGGGAAACGGAGCTGGAACTGGGGCTGGAACCGGAGCTGGAACAAGAAGACAAGACGCTGGGGATACAGACACCGCCAGTGCAAGATTTACCCTGGTCGCAAGTTGAGTTGGAAGAGCAGCTGGGGTAAACAGAGGTCAAGCAAACACCCGACTGACAGGTAAAATCCGTCTTACACTGGCTGTCAGCCGTGCAAGAAGTAATGTTGCTCGGCACGCAGGTTCCAAGTCTGCAAAGAAGATTGGTATCGCATCCAGAGTCGCTCTCACAAGAAGGCAACACGCTTGGAAGGCAAACGCCGCTCTTGCAGGCCTTGCCGGTTCCACAGGACGCGTCGTTGGTGCACGAGTCTAGGGTAGATGGCACGCAGGTGCTTGAGACACACGACTGGCCCGAGGCACAGTCGGAATCCTTTGTACAACCGGGATAAACAGGAGGAGCGCAGAGACCGGATGTGCAAGTGTAATTCTTGATGGCGCAATCGCTGTCCTTTGCGCAGCCTGAAATCGTGCGCGGCAAGCAGACTCCGAGTTTACAGCTTTGGGCATAAGCACAGTCGGAATCGCTCTGGCAGGACGACAATGAAGCGGGCACGCAAACTCCTCCAGTACATGTCTGAGTGCTATTACACGGATTTTCGGAACCACATGTAGATAGAACGTTTGGTAGACACGAACCACTGGTACAGACTTGGCTGCTGCTGCAGTCCTGATTGGTGGTGCATCCCGGATAAGCCTCTGCAAGGCAAATACCTCCAAGACAAGTATCCTTTGCCGTACATTGCGAGTCAGTTGTGCAGGAAGTAATATTGCTTGGGACACAGGAACCTAGCCTGCATAGTTCGTTGGTAGAGCAAGATGCATCTGTGGTACAAGTCGAGAGTACGTCTGGAAGACACACGCCAGATGTGCAAACTTGGTTCGCGCCACAGCCATTATCGTCCTCGCAACCGCCGAGAGTCTTGGGAAGACAGGTTCCAGATGTGCAGGTTTGATTCTTCTCACAGTTGGAGTCTTTCTGACAAGGAGAATAGGTCGAAGCCAAGCAGATGCCACCCGTGCAACTTTGTCCAGTACTGCACTGGCTGTCTGATGAGCAAGTGTTGAGGACAGAGGGAATACAAGTACCCAGTCTGCATAGCTGATTCGCGCTGCAGTCACTCTGGCTGGAGCATGTGGGCAAAGTACTTGCCAGGCAGGCACCGTTGCTGCAAGACTGCGAAGAACCGCAATCAGCATCGCTCTGACAATCGTCCACGGCAGATGGTAAGCATACGCCTGCGGTGCAAGAGTGTCCTGATGCGCAATCAGATGATCTCGTGCAGCCTGGGTACGCCTCGGGAACACAGACGCTACCAGTACAGGTTTGATTTTGACTGCAACTGCTGTCACCATCGCAACCGGTAATGTTGCGCGGTAGACAGGTTCCCAAGCGACAGACGTGGGCAGTAGCGCAATCACTATCACCGGAACAGGACGAAAGAGTGCTTGGTACACAAACTCCGGCTGTACAGGTTTGACCTGAGGAGCAAGGGCTGTCATCGCCACAACCAGAGAGGGCGCTGGGTAGGCAAGTACCGGCAGTACACACTTGGCCACTGCTGCACTCAGCACTGGACTCGCACGCGGGATACACTGTGGTCAAACAGACACCAGAAGTACACGACTTTCCGGAACCACAAGATTTATCCGAGTCACAGCTTGTGATGTTTCTTGGCAAGCAGGATCCGAGACGGCATACTTCATCGCTATCGCAGGTAGAATCACCGGAGCAGCCCGAGAGAACGCTAGGCAAGCAAATTCCGCTCTGACAAGTCTGACCGGAAGCACAAGCCTTGTCATCCTGACAAGAGCTCAGAGATTGCGGAAGACAGAAGCCGGCGTTGCAAACATGGCCTGAATTGCAGTCGCTGGAGGAGGAGCAAGACTGGTAGGCTTCAGGAACACACATTCCAGCAGCGCAGGTCTGACCAGAGCTACAGCCTGAACTTGAGCCTGAGCCTGAGCCTGAGCCTGAGCCTGAGCCTGAGCCTGAGCTCGAGCTTGAACTTGGGCTTGAGCTTGAGCTTGGGCTCGTGGTGCAACTGGTGAGGTCACGGGGAAGGCAGACGCCCAACCTACAAACCTGCGTACCAGAGCATGAAGCATCAGAGGAACAAGACGACAAGAAGTCTGCTGTGCAGATTCCACTCGTGCATTGAGAGGTGGTGTCACAGTCAGAGGCGGCCTTGCACTGCGTGACAAAGTCGGGGAAGCAGGATCCTGAAATGCAGCTGTCCCCAGTAGTGCAGTCATCCGAAGTAGAGCAATCTGCGAAAACGGTTGCCAAGCAAAGTCCGCCAGTGCATGTTTTCTGGCTGCTGCAGTCCGAGTCACTGTTGCAGCTGTTGACTGACTTGGGCATGCAGAGTCCGAGTCGACAGACCTCCTTGGTCGCACATTGTGCATCAGTTGAACATCCAGAAAGGGCATCCGGCAAACAGACGCCGGCAGTGCAGGTCTGCTTCGAGGGGCATGGGTTGCTGGAAGAGCAGCCGCTGAGTGTATCTGGGAGACAGACGTTGTTGGTGCAGGTATTGCCTTCACCACAGTCTGACGCTGACGTGCAAGCTGGCAGAACTGAGGCGACGCAGAGTCCGCCGGTACAAGTCTTTTTAGTACCACAATCGGAGTCGGTAGAGCATGTAGTAACATTGGCGGAAATACATACTCCCAAGCGACAGATGAGATCAACAGCGACATCGCAATCCTTATCCAGAGTACAGCTGTCCAAGGTACTCGGGAGGCAGGCACCGTTGGTACAAGTCTGGCTGCTGTTGCATGAAGAACTATCCGAGCAGCCGGAGACAGCAGAAGGAAGGCAGACACCGGCCGTACACTCATCTCCGCTGCTGCAGTCTGATGAGCTCGAACAAGATGACACCGGTTCAGGTATGCAAAGACCACCGGAACAGACCTGGCCATCAGAACATCCGCTGTCCTTTTTGCAAATAGTCAAATCCTGAGGAATACAGGCGCCAAGTCTGCAAGTCTGATCAGTGCGACAATCGGAGTTGGTGGTGCAAGTATCCAAAGCGGTTGGAAGACAGACTCCGTTTGTGCAAGTCTGACTCGATGTGCAGTTGGCTCCAGATGAACCACACGTAGGCAATACATTTGGAAGACAGGTGCTGTTTCGGCAGACGGAACCAGTTGCACAATTTGAATCCTTCTGACATGAAGGGAACACTGATGGCGAGCAGATTCCAGCAGTGCAGACGTCGCCCGAGTCACACTCATCGCTGGTTGTGCAGGCTGAGAGAGTGTTGGAAACACAAACGCTCAGCCGGCAAGCTTGGTCACTGGCGCAGTCGCTATCGCTTGAGCAAATAGGGAGTGAGTCAGGGAGACAAGCGCCCTGGGTACAGTTCTGACCCTTGCTGCAGTCCGCATCCTTTGTGCACGACACGATTCCAGACGGCAAGCAGGTGCCCGCGGTACACGCTTGTGAACCGCTGCAGTCGGAATCTTCCTGGCAGCCGAGGAATGGCTTCGACACGCAAATACTACCGGTACAGGTTTGGTTGCTCTTGCAGCCGGTATCATCCGTGCAAGTATCGAGGGTATGTGACAAGCACACTCCCAGACGACACACCTCATTACTACCACAATCTGTGTCGGTGGTACAACCTGATAAAGCGGGGAGACAGGCTCCAGAAGTGCAAGTCTGGCTTGATCCGCAATCGGAAGAAGACGAGCAAGAGTTGATGGCCTTTGGTAGACAAGTTCCAGCTGTACAGCTTTGGTTAGAGGTGCAGCCCGTAGAAGTCGTGCATTCGGGGAAGATGGTTGCGAGACAAAGACCGCCAATACAAGAGTCGCCTTCGTCGCAACTAGTGTCAGACTGACAGACGGTAAGGGACTGAGGCAGACAGACACCAAGTCTGCAAACCTCTTCGCTGATGCAGTCGGTGGTATTCGAGCAGCTGCTTAGGAGACGCGGAAGGCATACACTTGACGTGCAGACTTGCTGAGAGCTACACTCAGAGCTGTCCGAACATCCCTCAAGACCCTGCGGAAGGCAGATGCCCGAGGTACAGCTGTCCCCTTGCGTACAGTTTGCATTGTTAGTGCAACCAGAGTACAATGGAGCAACGCAAATTCCAGCCTGGCATTCATTCTCTCCTGTACAGTCGGTGTTTGAGGAGCATCCCACGATTTGGTTGGGCAGACACGCGCCAAGGCGACAAAGATGATTGCTTCCACAATCAGAGTCCACTGTGCAATCTGGTAATGTGCTGGGGATACAGACTCCCGAAACACAGTCATCGCCAGTGCTGCAGGGATTCGTGGTCGAACAGTTTTGGAGGACGTTAGGGAGGCAGGAACCATCGTGACAAGACGATGAGCTGGTGCAGTCTGTATCAGATCGGCAAGGAGAATAGGTTGAGGCAACGCAGATTCCAGCTGTGCAAGTTTGGTCGGAACCACAACTACTATCGCCGCTGCATGTCGTCAGAGTGGCTGAGAGACACACGCCAACTCTGCAGTAGTCGCCGCCGCTGCAGTCCGAATCAGTTGTGCAGTTTGGCAGAACAGATGGAAGGCAGACGCCGGATGCGCAAGTTTGTCCAGAACTGCAGCCAGAGTCCTTGACACACTGGTCAAGAGTCTCAGGGAGACACGTGCCGCCACTGCAAGCCTGTTTCTCTCCACAGTCGGAATCGGATTGACAGACAGGATAGACCGAGGAGAGACAGATGCCCGCGGAGCATTGCTGATCTTCCTCGCAGTCAGTGTCGCTGGAACAGGTATTGAGATCCCTAGGAATGCAAACTGCAAGTCTGCAGACCTGCTCAGCAGTGCAGGCAGAGCTATCAACACAGCTTGGCAGGACAGATGGCAGACATGTGCCAGAGTTGCAGGTTTGGGTGCTGTTGCATTGGCCATCGCCGGTACAGGTACCCAAAGCAGATGGTAGACATACCCCTCCAGTGCTGCAAGTTTGGCCATCAGAGCAACTGTTGCTGCCGCCAGATTCACAGCTGGGGAATACCTCTGCCAGACAGACGCCAAGGGTGCACACATCACCAGTAGTGCAATCTGTATCGGCAGAGCAGCCTGTCAGGTTTCGAGGTACGCAAGTATCGAGTCGGCAGACCTGCTTGTCGTCCTCGCCACAGTCGCTGTCGCTAGAGCAGCCAGGTAGAGTCGAGGGGAGGCAAACGCCACTTGTGCAGGACTGGCCAGCGGCACAATCGGAGTTGGCAGTGCAGGTACCAAGAGTAGAAGGCATACAGGTTCCAGAAGAGCAAGTTTGGTTGGTGCTACAGTCGGAATTCGTAGTGCAGCCGGGGAGGACGGTGGCCAGACAGACTCCAGATGTACAGGTCTGGTTCGCGCTGCAGGTGTTAACCGAGTCGCATGTAGTCATATCTCGAGGAACGCAAACTCCCAGTCGGCAAACTTCCTCGATGGTGCAGGAACTATCCCCAGAACAAGACGGGAGCACTGAGGCGATACAGACGCCACTGGTACAGGTCTGAGTGCTGGAGCAGTCCTTGTCTCCAGAACAGGAGCCAAGACCAAATGGCATACAAGTGCCAGCCGTGCAAGTTTGTCCACTGCTGCAGTCCGTAGATGACTTGCAACCAGGGAAGGCCGTGGCGAGACAAACGCCAGCGGTGCAAGCTTGGCTATCAGTGCAGTCACTATCACCTGAGCAGCCCGTAATGTTGCGAGGAACGCACACAGTAAGCCTGCAAACATCGCTGCTCGTACAGTCACTGTCCGCAGTGCAGCCAGGTAAGATTGACGGGAGGCATACACCGCTCGTACAGACCTGGTTCGTAGAGCAATCGGAGTCGGCGGAACAGGTACCCACGGTGGAAGACAGACAGACACCGGATGTGCATGCCTCTCCAGTCTTGCAGTCCGAATCCGCGGAACAGTCGGGAATGGCCTTGGCCAAGCATACGCCGGCAGTGCAAGCTTGACCGTCAGAGCAATCCGTATCAGCGGAGCAGCCTGACAAGGTCCTAGGAACACAGACCTGAAGCCTGCAGACATCAGTGATATCGCAGTCTGAGTCGCTGGTGCACTGGGGCAAGACAGATGGAAGGCAGACACCACTGGTGCAAGTTTGACCGCTCTCACATTCGCTGCTGGACGAACAACCATTCAAGTCGGAAGAAATGCAGATGCCCGCCGTGCAGGACTGGTTGGAGCTACACTCAGCATCCTGATCGCAGTCGGGGAGGACAGTCGCCAAGCAGACTCCAGCAGTACAAGTCTGGTTCGTCTGACAGGCATTACTGTCTGAACAGCCAGTGACATTCTGGGGTAGACAGGCTCCGAGGCGGCAGTATTCATTGGAATCGCAAGACGAATCCGAAGTACAGCCTGAAAGAACCGTCGGAAGACAAGCACCACTGGTACATGACTGTCCCGAGGCGCAATCAGAGTCGCTGGAACATGAGCTTACGGCGGAAGTAATACAAATATTTCCGACGCAAGACTCGCCCTCGCCACAGTTCTGATCAGAAGTGCAAGGTGGGAAGTTGCTGGTGAGACAGACGCCGGCTGTACAAGTCTGGTTGGCACTGCAAGGGTTGCTGTCACTGCAGGTTGATAAGGTCGAAGGAACGCAAGTACTGAGGCGACAGACTTGACCCGAACCGCAGTCACTATCAGTAGAGCAGCCTGGTAAAGCCTCTGGGAGACAAACACCAGATGTACAAGTCTGATTGGAACCGCAGCGGTTACTATCGCTGCAAGAGTTCAGGGTGTTTGGAAGACAAGTTCCGCTGGTGCATGACTGAGACTCAGTGCAATTGCTGTCTGAGGTGCAGCCGGGGAGGACTTGTGCAGTACAGATTCCAGCAGTGCAGACTTGGCCGCTGTCGCAGGAGGTATCATCCTGACATGTTGAAAGCGTCTTTGGAATACAGACACCGAGCTTGCAAACCTCGCCGTCGCCGCACGAACTATCCTCCGTACACTGAGGAAGTGTAGCAGCAAGGCAAGCCCCGCTGGTGCAAGTTTGACCGTCGCTGCAGTCGGTATCCTTGGTGCAAGAATCGATGCCGCTTGGGAGACATGTGCCTGCTGTGCATGATTGGCCGGAGCTGCAGTCCGTGTCGGATGTACAGCCAGGGAAGACCTCAGCAACGCAGATTCCTCCAGTGCAGGTATTCCCACTGTCGCAATCCGAGCTGCTTTGGCATGAAGTGAGGGTCTTGGGAAGACAAACGCCAAGTTGGCAGACCTCGTCTGTACCACAGTCGGCCTTGGTGCTGCATGAAGGAGACGTGGATGGCAGGCAAACACCAGATGTGCATGACTGGTCATCGCTGCAGTCGTCGTCACTCCCGCAGGTGCCGATTTCTCGAGGCAGGCAAGTTTGAGAAGTGCAGGCCTGTCCCTTTCCACAATCCTTGTCCGTGGTGCAGTTCGTGAGGATACTGGCCACGCAGATACCTCCAGTGCACGCCTGGTTGGCATTGCACTGGGCATCGGACGTACAGGTGAAGAGGGTTTGGGGAATACAGGTTCCAAGGCGACAAACTTCGTCGCTATCGCAATCGCTGGAAGATTGACATGTGTCCAAAGAAGCAGGAAGACATGCCCCGGAAGTGCAGGTTTGGTTCGCAGAACAAGGGTTGGCATCACTGCAAGTCGAGATACCCTGGGTAAGGCACACGCCGCTGACACATTCCTGTCCATCGGCGCAGTTTTTGTCCGTCGCACAAGTAGGGAAAACACTTGTAATGCAGATTCCCCCTGTACATGATTGGTCACTGGTGCAATCAGAATCCGCGGTGCAAGTGTTGAGTGCCTGGGGTATACAGGTACCCAGGCGGCAGACATCGTCGCTACCGCAATCCGAGTCGGCTGAGCAAGACGACAGGCTATCTGAAAGGCAAACTCCCGATGTGCAAGTCTGGCCTGTAGCACAGGGGCTATCACTGCCGCAGCTGCTCACAGTCGAGGGAAGACAGATACCAGCCTGGCAGGTCTGGTTTTGCTGGCATGCATTATCGCTGGTGCAACTAGGGAGCACTTGAGCCACACAGAAGCCCGCCGTGCAAGTCTGAGAGGTATCGCAATCGCTGGTCGTGTTACAGTCGGATAGAGTGTTAGGAACACAGACACTGAGACGACACACGGCATTACTGCCACAATCTGCGTCTGCAGAGCAGCCAGAAAGGGTACTGGGAAGACATGCTCCGCTGACGCAAGTCTGGCCGTCGGAACATGAGTTAGAGTCATCGCAGCCGTTGACAGCGCTGGGGAGGCATACGCCTGCAGTGCAAGTCTGGTTCTGACTGCATGCCTGGTCGTTTTCACAGCCAGGGAAGACAGTATCCAAGCAGACTCCAGCGGTACAAGTCTGGTTTGACTGGCAAGCACTATCATCCGTGCAGCCGGTGATATTTGAAGGAATACAGACTCCAAGACGGCACAGCTGGTCCAGTAGACAGTCACTGGCCTGACTACAGCCGCTTAAAGAACTGGTCAGACAGACGCCAGATGTGCAAGTCTGTCCCTGTGGACAAGGCGAATCGGAACCGCAAGAAGACACCGTCTTTGGGAGACAGACACCTGCCAAGCAAGCATCGCCGTCTGAACAATCGCTGTCAGCTGTGCAGGCTGGTACAACACTGTCGATGCAAATGCCTCCAGTGCATGACTGGCCTGTGGAACAACCATCGTCAGATGTGCAAGAGTTCAGGTCAGTCGGAACACAAACTCCCAATCTGCAGACATTGTTGCTTCCACAATCACTGCTTTGACTGCAGGATGGAAGCGTGTCAGGAAGACAAGCGCCCGCAGTACAGTTCTGACCCGAAGGACAGGGGTTACTGTCACTGCATGCAGATATCGCAGCTGGGAGACATACACCAGCAGTACACTCGTCGCCATCACTGCAGTCAGTGGATTGTTGGCAAGATGGGATGGCCGCAGTGATGCATATCGAAGAAGAACATTCCTGGCCGCTTGAGCAATCGTCGTTGCTTTGACAACCCGAGAGAGTCTTTGCGATACAGAGACCCAGACGGCATACTTCCGTTGACTGACACCCACTGTCGTCGGAACAGGATGAAAGCCCACTTGGCAAACAGGTACCGGAGACACAGGTCTGATCTTGGCCACATCCAGTCTGGGCAGTACATGTCTGCAGTGTACTTGGGACACACACATTGGCTGTACATGTCTCGTCAGTGCCGCAGTCCCCAGATGTTTGACAAGTAGGGAAGATCTCGGACACACACGCTCCGCTGGTACAAGTCTGGTTTGAGCCACAGTCGCTGTCCTGTGAGCATCCAGAAAGCTTAGGAACGCAGATGCCGGCAGTACAAGTGTTACCCAGAGTACATTGAGCATCAGTCTCGCATCCTGAGATGGTCTGTGGTAGACACACGCCCAGTCTGCAGCTTTCGTTACTGCCACAATCAGCATCAGCTGTGCAGTTTCCGACAGTGCTAGGCACACAAGCGCCAGAGACGCAGCTCTGGCTGCTGCCACAATCCGAGTTTGCTGCACAGGACGACAAGGTACTTGGTAGACATGTGTTTGCAGTGCAAGATTGCCCAGAACTGCAATCCGAATCCTTTCGGCATGGGGGAATGACGGTAGTGATGCAAAGGCCGGCAGTACAGGTCTCATCAGTGTCACAGTCAGTGTCGGTGGAACAACTTGGGACGCTGGCAAGACAGACACCGGCCGTGCAGCTATGTGCCGTTGCGCAATCGGAGTCAGTCTGGCATCCAGAGATGGTTTCCGGAAGACACGTGCCGAGTCTGCAGACTTGGTTTGAATCACATTCAGAGTTATCAGAGCATCCGGGAAGGACTGCTGGCAGACAGGCTCCGTTGGTGCATGTCTGGTTCGACTGGCAGCCTGAATCATCAGTGCATGTACCAATAGCAGAGGGTAAGCAATAGCCAGCAGTGCAGCTTTCGCCAGAGCCGCAGCTATCAGAGGATGTGCAGGTCGGGATGACCGAGGTCGCTGTGCAAAGACCACCAGTGCAAACCTTGCCGCTGTCACAGTCCGTGTCATTGGTACAAGCATTGATGGTCTGCGGAAGACATACACCAAGTCTGCATACATCGCTTCCATCACAGTCTGAATTGGTGGTGCAGGAGCCCACCGCGGATGGCAGGCATACGCCGCTGGTGCATGTTTGACCTGTTCCGCAAGACGTGCTGTTCGTGCAGCCAGAGACTGCCGATGGTAGACACACGCCGGATGTACAGCTTTCGCCGCTCTGGCAGCCGCTGTCTGAAGTGCATGCCGGGATGACAGTGTCGGGAAGGCAGAGAGTTGCGTTGCAACTCTGGCCAGTCGAGCAGTCTGTATCTGAAGAACAAGTACTGAGACCCTGGGGAATACAGACGCCAAGTCTACAAATCTGAGTACCGGAGCAGTCAGAATCCGCAGAGCAGCCGCTCAGAGAGGAAGCAAGGCAAACACCGCTTGTGCAAGACTGGTCGTTGGAGCAGTCGATGTCAGCTGTACAAGTGTTGAGTGCCGAAGGTAGACAGACGCCAGACGTGCATGATTGAGATGAGCCACAGTCCGAGTCCTTTTCGCAAGCCGGTGAAAGCGAAGATGGAACACATACGCCATTTGTGCAAGTCGCCTCGCTTGAGCAGTTTGCACTCGTCTGACATGATGAAATAGTTGATGGAATGCACACGCCCAATCGACAAGACTGACCGCTGGCGCAAGCAGAGTCGGAATCACACCCAGGAAGTACGTCTGGGACACAAACGCCCGAAGTGCAGTTGAGTCCAGTTCCGCAAGGATTACTATCAGAGCATCCCGACAAGACAGAAGGCAAGCAAGTTCCAGCAGTGCAAGTCTGGTTGTCGTCACAATCCGAGTTCTGAGAACATCCGGGGAAAGTTGTCGAGGCAACACAGAATCCGGCGCTGCAAATATCTCCATCTGAGCAGTCAGACTTGGACTGGCAGGTGGAAAGTCCTTGAGTAAGACAAACGCCGAGACGGCAAATCTCGCCATCGTCGCATCCAGAGTTATCAGTACATCCAGAAAGAGTCTCCGAGAGACATACTCCCTGAACACATGACAATCCAGTGCCGCAAGAAGAATCGTCGGAACACTGGGAAAGAGTACTGGGCAAGCAAGTTCCGGCAGTGCAGCTTTGTCCTTCGTCACAGTCAGATGAGTCGCTGCATCCAGGAAGGACGGTGGATGCCACGCAGACTCCGGCTGAACAGGTTGAGTTCTGAGCGCAATCAGAGTTGGCAGAGCAGGTCGACAGATCCGTAGTGACGCAAACACCAAGCTTACATAGTTGGCCATTGGCACAACTGGAACTGTCCTGGCAAGAGGGCAGAACGGAAGGCAGACAGACGCCAGAGGTACAGGTAAGTCCATCGCCGCATGGGTTTGAGTCGGAGCAGCTATCAAGTGATGACGGGAGGCAGGTTCCTGCAGTACAGGTCTGACCATCACCGCACTGGGAAGATGCCGTGCAAGAGGGGAATATGGTTGATGAAACGCAGAATCCAGCAGCACAAGTTTGGTTCTGGCTGCACTGGGTGCTATCAGAACATAGAGAAATGTCAATTGAGATACAGACACCGAGTCTGCAAACCTGACTGCTCCCGCAACCGCTTTGATCTGAGCAAGACGGGAGATCGTCTGGAAGGCATACTCCGTCTGTGCAGGAAAGCCCCTCACCACAGCTCGAACTATCAGAACAGCCTTGAAGACCCGAAGGCAGACAGAAGCCTGCGGTACAAGTCTGGCCTTGGCTGCACTGAGAGGATGCCGTGCAAGATGGATAGATGGAGTTTTCGACACAGACACCTGAAGCGCATGATTGATCATCTCCGCAATCAGAGCTGCTGGTGCAGACTGACAAGTCTGATGAAATACACAGGCCAAGCTTGCATACTTGGTTGCTGCCACAACCGCTCTGATCCGTACAAGTAGGCAGGACGCTGGGGAGACAAACTCCCTGCTGGCAAGTCTGGCCTGAAGAGCAACCAGAACTATCTGTACATGTCTGGATCGCACTTGGAAGACAAGTACCGGCTATGCAGGTCTGATTCTGCCCGCATTGAGAAGAGTCGGTGCAAGAGGATAGGGTTTGCGACGACACGCAGAAGCCAGCAGTGCAGGTTTGGTTGCCGCTGCACGAAGAGCTATCAGAACAAGTAGATAAAGTGTTGGAAACACAAACTCCAAGTCGACAGACCTCGCCATCATTGCATTCAGTGTCGTCCGAACAGCCAGAGAGAGTTTCTGGCAGGCAAACGCCAGCAGTGCAAGTAAGACCAGTACTGCAAGGGTTGCTGTCAGAGCAGCTATCAATACCACTCGGAAGGCAGACTCCAGCTGTACAGGTTTGACCGTCAGGACAGGTGTTGCTGCTGGAGTCACATGTTGGGAAGACCGTTGCTGCGACGCAGAAACCTGCAGTGCAGGTCTGGTTCTGGGAGCAGGAAGAGCTGTCCGTACATGTGGTCAAGTCAGATGGGACACAAACTCCGAGCGTGCAAGTCTCATTGTTACCACAAGGAGAGGCATCGTTACATGTCGAGAGAGTCTTGGGCAGGCAAGCACCAGCCGTACAGGTAAGGCCCTCACCACAAGGATTTTCATCTGAGCAGGTGTCAATTCCTGTTGGCAAACAGACTCCAGCAGTGCAGGTCTGGTTTTCAGAGCAAATGCTGCTGTCATCCGTGCAGGAGGCCAATACCGTAGCTGGGACACAAACACCAGCGGTACAAGTCTGGTTCTGTGGACAAGGGTTGCTGTCAGAGCAGAGAGACAAGTCTGACGAGACGCAAACACCAAGTCGGCAGACCTGACCATTGCTGCAACTGGAATCATCGGTACAGTTTGAGAGAGAAGCGGGCAAGCAGGCTCCGTTGGTGCAGACAAGTCCAGTGGTGCAGTCCGAGTCGGTTGAGCAAGTGTTAACTCCAGTAGGTAAGCAAACGCCGGCTGTGCAAGTCTGTCCTGTTGGGCACGCATCGCCACTGTCTGTGCAGTTCGAGAAGATTGCATCTGTAGAAATACAGAAGCCCGCAGTGCAGGTCTTATTGCCGTCGCAAGAGGAGCTATCAGTGCAGGGAGACAGTGCCGTTGGCATGCAGACACCAAGACGACAGACCTCGCTGGCTGTGCAATCTATCTGTCCTGAGCATGCTGCCAAGGTGCTGGGAAGGCAGACACCACTTGTGCATGTCAAGCCTGTAGCACATCCCGAGGTTCCTGAACAAGTAGCCAGGCCATCTGGTAAGCAGACTCCAGCAGTACATGTCTGTCCTGAAGCACAAGTGGCTCCAGCACTGGAGCAGTCTGGGAAAACTGTCGATGCAACGCAGAAGCCTGCAGTGCATGATTGATCTGTCTCGCAGCCTGAATCATCAGTGCATGCAGTAAGGGTGCTGTTCAAGCAGACACCAAGTCTACAGACTTGGCCATCGCTGCATCCAGATTGCCCGGAGCAAGAAGGAAGAGCAGCCGGAACACAAACGCCAGCAGTACAGGTGAAGTCATCGCTGCAGTCAGAGTCCTTGGTACAGCCTGATAGGCCAGAAGGAAGGCATACACCCGCGGTGCAGGTCTGGTTTTCGGAACAGTTACTACCCGAGTCTCCGCAAGACGGGAATGCGATACTTGGAACACAGACTCCCGCTGTGCAAGTCTGGTTTCCACTGCACGGCGAGCTGTCGCCGCAAGTAGACAGGTCGGAGGGAATACAGACTCCAAGTTTGCAAACTTGGCCCGAATCGCAAGCTGAATCGCCTGAGCAAGATGGAAGGGTGTCAGGAAGACATGCACCGGCAGTACAAGTAAGGCCTGATGCACATGGCGAGCTGGATGAGCAGGTATCAATGTCGCTGGGCAGACAAACACCCGCCGTACAGGTCTCGCCAGACTTGCAGGTCTTGCTGCCATCAGTACATGAGGCAAGTACGGTGGTGCTCAGGCACAATCCATTCGTGCAAGAAAGACCATCACTGCAGTCTGAATCTTGCGAACAGAGCGAGAGATCCGTGGGAATGCAAACGTCAAGTCTACAAACAGCGCCGCCGGTGCAGTCAGAGTCTTCGTCACACGAATCAAGAGCGGGAAGACAGACTCCCGAAGTACAGGTGAGACCATCATCGCAGGATGAATCATCTGAGCAAGTCTTGAGGCCACTGGGCAGACAAATTCCACTTGTGCAGGTCTGGCCCTGGGCACATGAACCGTCTCCAAATGTGCAAGTAGGGAAGATGCCCTTGGCGACGCAAACACCAGCGGTACAGGTCTGATTTTGGGTACAGCCACCGTCAGACGAACAGCCCGATAGGTCTGTAGGAACGCAGACGCCAAGTCTACAAACTTCGCCGCTGCTGCAAGCGCTGTCCTTTTTGCAAGATGAGAGCGTCTCGGGCAAGCAGGCACCAGCTGTGCATGATTCGCCGTCGCCGCAATCTGAATCATCGGTACAAGTCGACACAGTCTCAGGCAAGCATACACCAGCGGTGCAGTCTTCTCCTGATCCGCAGTCTGACTTACTCGTACACGAGGGAACAGCGACCTTGGGTGTGCATACGCCCGCCACACAGGTCTGATTCTGACTGCATGAAGTATCATCGGTACAGAGGGATAGATCTGATGGAATGCAAACGCCCGCTCTGCAGACCTGACTGGTCTGGCAATCAGTGTCTGCGTCACAGCCAGAAAGCGTCTTAGGTAGGCACACGCCACTAGAGCAGGATAGACCATCAGTACAATCCGAATCCTGGGTGCAGGTGTTCAAGCCAGACGGTAGGCAAACGCCAGCAGTGCAGGTTTGACCGTCACTGCAAGTGTTATTGGTCCCTGATGACTCGCAACCCGGGAAGACCGGATTGGACAAGCAGAATCCGGCTGTGCAAGTCTGATCCTGAGAACACTCGTTGTTGCTCGTGCAGGCAGAGAGAGTCTTGGACAAACACACGCCGAGTTTGCAGACTTTTGTGCTGGAACACTGCGAGTCTGATTGACATTGAGTTAGCGAATCGGGGAGGCAGACTCCAGCCGTGCAAGTGAGACCGTCACTGCAGTCAGTGGCAGTGGTGCAAGACGAAAGACCTGAAGGAAGGCAAATTCCGGCGGTGCAGCTGTCGCCGTCAGGGCAGTCACTTTGACGAGCACACGACGAGAAGGCAACGGTAGGAACACAGAATCCAGCCTTGCACGTTTGACCTGTGCCACACTGATCATCGCCAGTGCAAGCAGAAAGATCGCTTGGAAGACAGACCCCAAGTCGGCATACGTGACTTGCACTGCAACTAGAATCGTCCGAACATTGGCTCAGACCATCTGGTAGACAGAGGCCGTCATTACAGTTGAGGCCTTGACCGCAGTCGGTATCCGTTGAGCAGGTAGAGAAACCAGACGGTACGCAAATTCCTGCTGTGCAAGACTCGGCAGACTTGCAGTCACTCTGTCTCGTGCAAGATGGGATAGAGACCTTTGGCGCGCAGAAGCCTGAAGTACAAGCTTGTTCAGTGGTGCACTGACTGTCACTCCCACAGACAGATAGATCCACGGAAATGCATACACCCAGACGACACACGAGGTCAATCAAGCATCCAGAATCATCTTGACAACCAGTTAGACCAGTTGGCAGGCAAACGCCATCTGTGCAAGTGAGCCCTGTTGAGCAGTCTGAGGACTTGGTACAAGTCGAGAGACCTGACGGAAGGCAAATGCCAGCGGTGCAAGACTGTCCAGTTTTGCAATCGCTTGCACCGGTGCAGTTCCCGAACACGACGTTAGACAAGCAAACGCCTGCCGTACAGGTCTGATCGGTCGGGCAGTCGTCGTTACCACTGCAAGTTGACAGATCCTTGGGTAGACATACTCCAAGGCGGCAAACCTGACCACTGGTGCTGCAGTCCGAGTCTGCCCTGCATTGGCTAACGACGTCTGGAATGCAGACGCCTTGGGCACAGCTTTTACCATCACCGCAGTCAGAATCACTGGTACATGTGTCAATACCTTTCGGAAGACAAATTCCAGCAGTGCAGGTCTGATTCGCTGAGCATGATGAGGAATCCGAGCAGTCAGCGAGTGTCGTTGTCGTCGCGGCAATACAAAAGCCAGCTGTGCATGACTTTCCGGTGTCACAGTCGCTGTCGCCGCTGCAAGCTGACAGGGGGGATGGTAGACAAACCCCGAGGCGACAGACGTCTCCAGAGCCACACGAGTTATCGCCAGAACATGTGGACAAGGTCTTTGGAAGGCAGACACCACTAACACAGTTGAATCCGTCGCTACATCCGGAATCGGAAGAGCAAGTAGTCAAGCCAGTGGGCAAGCAAATTCCTGCTGTGCATGTCTCGTTTTGACTGCAGCTTGAGCTGGAAGTACAGGACGACAGAGCGACCTTGGGAATGCAAACGCCCGCCGTGCAAGTCTGGTTTTCGCTGCAGTCTGACGGGGACGAACATACTCCTATATCCTTAGGGACGCAGACGCCCAAGGTACAGGTGTTTCCAGAGGCACAAGAGCTATCATCAGTACAGCCAGAGAGTGTCGAAGGAAGACAGACGCCGTTGGCGCACTTGAGACCTTGTCCACAGCTGGCATCGTCTTTGCAGGTATCAAGTCCAGATGGTAAGCACACGCCAGCAGTGCAGCTTTGGTTCTGGCTACAGCCCGAGTCTTCAGAGCATCCTGGGAAGACGGTTGCCGCAAGGCAAAAGCCGGCGGTACATGTGTTTCCGGAGTCGCAGTCGCTATCAGATGAGCACAGCGAGAGGTCCTTTGACAGGCAGACACCAAGTCTACAGACCGTTCCACTAGCGCAATCCGAGTCTTTGGAACAGGTAGACAAGTCATCTGGTAGACAAACACCATCAGTACACTGCAGTCCAGTTGCGCAGGCAGATGAATCCGTGCAAGTCTGTAAACCAGCAGGCAAGCAAGATCCGGCGATGCAAGTTTGGCCATCTCCACAGTCTGATTGGCCTGAGCAGGTTGAGAAGACAACCTTGGGCACACAGAAGCCAGCAACACAACTCTCGCCACTGCTGCAGGAACTATCTGAGCGACACAGTGAAAGGTCCTTGGGGAGACAGACGCCGAGTCTGCAGACCTGATCAGCGGAACAGGATGAATCATCGGAACAAGTGGATAGAGTGGCAGAGAGGCAGACGCCTTCGGTACAGTTGAGTCCTGAGCCACATGAAGAACCATCAGAACAGGTCTGAAGTCCTACAGGTAGACAAATTCCTGCTATACAAGTTTGGTCCGTACCACAACTTGTGCTGCCGGAACAGGTAGGGAAGATGTTCTTGGCGACGCAGAAGCCGGCAACGCAACTCTGATCATCCTTGCAGGCGCTGTCTGATGCACAAAGAGACAGGTCTTGAGGAAGGCATACTCCAAGTCTGCAAACCTTTCCGTCTCCGCAAGAGGAGTCGTCTGAGCAGGTATCAAGAGTGGATGGAAGGCAGACACCGCTCGTACACTGGAATCCCGTACTGCAGCTTGTGCTGTCCGTACAGGTCTGCAATCCTGTAGGAAGGCAGATTCCGGCTGTGCAGGTCTCCCCGTCTTTACACGTCGCAGTCGCGTTGCAAGATGAGAAGATGGAAAGAGTCGGAGGAAGACAGACACCAGCAGTACATACTTGGCCAGATGAGCAATCGCTGTCAGAACCACAAGACTTGATCGTATCCGGCGTACAGACTCCAAGAGTGGAACAGCTCAGTCCACTTCCACAGTCCGAATCTTCAGTGCAAGACGGTAGTACGTCAGGAACGCAAACGCCAGCCGTACAAGTCTGGCCCTTGTCGCATCCATTGGTTCCGGGGCATAGGTTAAGGGTACTTGGGAGGCAAACTCCGGCGACACACCTTTCGCCATCGGTACATTGCGTATCCGTCGTACAGTCAGGGATGACGGATGGGATGCAGACTCCAGCAGCACAAGTCTGGTTGCTGGTACAGCCGCTGGTATCGGTGCACGCTGTCACCACGGCGGGAAGACAGACTCCTAGGGCTGAGCATTTGAGGTTACTGCCACACTGGGAATCCGATGAACAGCCTGGTAGGACTTCAGGGACACAGACACCTGCGGTACAGGTCTGGTTGCTACTGCATCCAGAGCCGTCCGAGCAGGTATCAAGAGCTTCGGGTACGCATACCCCGGCCACACACTGTTCCGTGGTGCCGCATGGGTTGTCTGTTCCACACGTCTGAGCGACCGAGGGCAAGCAGAAGCCTGCTGTGCATGCTTGGCCAGTTCCACAGTCACTGGAAGCCTTGCAAGTGGTGACGGTGGTCGGAAGGCATACACCCAATACAGAGCACGTGAAGCCATCGTCACACTGATCGTTTGATCCACAGTTCGGTAAAACATCTGGAAGACAGACTCCCAACTTGCAAGACTGTCCATCGGAGCAGTCGGAAGAAGCAGAGCAAGTGGAGAGAACGTTGGGCACACATAGGTTAGCAACGCACTTCTCGCTTGAGGTGCAGTTCACATCACCTTGGCAGCCAGAAATAACTGAAGAAAGGCAGATACCCGCTGTGCACACCTCGCCCTGCGTGGTACAGTCGATGTTGCTCGTGCAGGAGTTCACGACATCGGGAAGACAGATTCCAGCAGCAGAGCATTTTAAGCCCTGTCCACATTGACTGTCCGTAGTACAGGTCGGGAGGACTTCAGGGACACAGACACCTGCGGTACAAGTCTGATTGCTACTGCATCCAGAGTCGTCTGAGCAAGTGTCCAGAACAGCGGGAACGCAAACACCAGCGACGCATTGCTCGCTGTTGGAGCACTGGGTATCACTCGTGCAGCCAGACAAGACCGAATCCAGACAAATGCCTGCCGTGCAGCTCTTGCCAGTGCCACAGCTGGAATCATCCGTGCAGGTTGTGATAGGTTTAGGGAGACATACTCCAAGCAGGGAGCAAGTCAGGTTCGATAGGCAGTCCGAGTCTGTCTTACATGAAGGCAAAACGGAAGGTAGACAGACGCCAGCGGTGCAGTTGAGGCCGTCGCCACAAGATCCATCCTTGCAGGTAACAAGAGTGCTGGGAAGACAAACGCCCAAGGTACAAGCTTGGTTCTGTCCGCAATCCGAATCTTGGGTACATTCACCAGCAGTGACTATTGTCGACGGTACGCAAATCCCCGCCGTGCAAGTCTCTCCGGTGCTGCAGTCTTTGTCATTGCTGCACGAGGAGATGACCTTGGGAACACACACGCCGAGCTTGGAGCACGCAAGAGATGATCCGCAATCTGAATCAGAAGTGCACTGGGGCAGAACCTCTGGAACACAAACGTTTGCGGTACAAGTCTGGCCCTGAGGACATTTGTCACCGTTGAGGCACGTGGACAGGGTGCTGGCAATGCATAGGCCTGCGACGCAGTTCTCGCTATCCTTGCAGTCTGCAGAGTCTTTGCATTCAATTTCAGGAAAGCAGATACCAGCCGTGCAAGATTGGCCAGTGCTGCAGTCAGAGCTGCTTTGACAAGAGATGATATCCGCAGGAAGGCAGACACCAAGGACGGAGCAGATAAGCCCAGATAGGCATGTCGTGCCGTTGGTACTATCAGTGCCATTGGAGCATGAAGGCAGAATGGACGGGATACACACACCCTTGAGGCATGTCTGTCCATCACTGCAGGCCTTACTATCGGAGCAAGTGGATAAAGCGCTTGGAAGGCAGAGGCCTGCAACACACTGCTCGTTTGAATCGCAGTCTGAGGCGCTGGAGCATGATTGAAGAACAGAGGCGAGACAAACTCCGGCTGTACAGGTTTCTCCAGACGGACAGCTGTCACTTGTGTCGCATGTCTTGATGATTGCTGGGAGACAGGTACCCAGAGCAGAGCATGTTTGGTTGTTGCTGCAGTCACTATCAGCTTTACAGCTGGGTAGGACAGACGGGAGACAGACGCCAGCTGTACAGGTCTGCCCGTCACCACAGGGTGAGCTATCGGAACAGGTAGGCAAAGCCTTGGGAAGACAAACGCCTGCAGTGCAGCTGTCGTCTTGTTTGCAGTCCTTGTCCTCCTGGCAAGTCAACGATAGGCTCGGTACACAAACACCTGCAGTACAGCTTTCGCCCTGCTTGCAGTCTTGATCCTGCTGACAGGTCAACGATAGACTAGGGAGGCAAAGGCCAGCCGTGCAGTTCAGACCGTCACCGCAGTCACTAGAGCCATCGCATGACAAAATGGTCTGCGGGAGACAAACCCCGAGAGCCGAACAGCTCAAGCCACCTGTGCATGTCGAATTGCTGGTGCACGGCGGCAACACATCAGGTAGACAGACTCCGGATACACAGTTCTGGCCTTGTGCACAGGAGCTACCATCAGTACAGAGGGCCAGGCTGTTGGGAAGACAGAGGCCAGCGACGCAGTTCTCCTTGGCGCCGCAGTCGGAATTAGCCTTGCAGCCCGTGATACCTGGAACATCCGGGACAATCTTAGGTAAACAGATCCCTGCGGTGCATTCGCCGCCATCGGCACAGTCGCTCGAGCTACTGCAAGTGGTGATAGGTTTCGGGAGGCACACGCCAAGGGCAGAGCAGGTCAAACCGCTAGTACAAGTTGAGTTGTTGCTGCAAAGGGGCAGTACATCTGGTATACAGACTCCGGCTATACAGGCTAACCCCTGCGAACAAGAGGTACCATCAGAGCAGAGGGCAAGAACATCAGGAAGGCATAGGCCGGCCACGCAGTTCTCCTTGGCGCCACAGTCGGAACTGGCCTTACAGCCTGTAATACCTGGAACCTCTGGGACGATCTCAGGCAAGCAAATCCCTGCCGTACAAGTGCCACCATCAGCACAATCGCTCGAGCTGCTACAGGTGGTGATAGGCTGTGGAAGGCACACGCCAAGAGCAGAGCAGGCCAAGCCACTGGTGCATGTTGTATTCCCTCTGGTAGAGCTATCACCGCTGGTAGAGCTATTGCTGCAAAGCGGCAATATGTCCGGTACGCAGACTCCAGCTACACAGGCCAGACCTTGCGAACAGGAGCTACCATCAGAACAAAGGGCTAGAACATCAGGGAGACATAGTCCAGCAACACAGTTCTCTTTGGCACCACAGTCGGATTTGGCCTTGCAACCTGCAATGCCTGGGACATCTGGGATAATGCTGGGCAAGCAAATCCCAGCCGTACATGTGCCGCCATTGGCACAGTCGCTCGAGCTGCTACAGGTGGTGATGGGCTGTGGAAGACACACGCCAAGTGTAGAGCAGGCCAAGCCCCCGGTACAAGTTGCATTACCGCTGGTCGAGTTGTTATCGCAAAGCGGCAATATGTCCGGGACGCACACGCCAGATACACAGGTTAGACCTTGCGAACAGGAGTTGCCATCAGAACAAAGGGCGAGAACGTCTGGAAGGCATAGGCCAGCCACACAGTTCTCCTTGGAAGCGCAGTCCGACTTGGCTTTGCAGCCTGCAATGCCTGGAACATCTGGGAGAACCTTAGGCAGACAAATCCCAGCCGTACATGTGCCGCCATTAGCACAATCACTTGAACTACTGCAGGTGGCGATGGGCTGTGGAAGGCATACCCCAAGAGTAGAGCAAGTCAATCCACTTGTGCATGTTGCGTTGCCGCTGTTCGAATTGTTGTCACAAAGTGGCAGCACATCCGGTACACACACTCCAGCGACACAGGTCAAACCCTGCGAACAAGAGCTGCCATCGGAACAGAGCGCGAGAACGTCTGGAAGGCACAGCCCAGCCACACAGTTCTCCTTGGAAGCGCAGTCCGACTTGGCTTTGCAACCTGGGAGGATCGAAGGCAAGCAGATTCCTGCCGTGCATGTGCCGCCGTTGGCACAGTCGCTTGAACTGCTGCAAGTGGTGATTGGTTGCGGTAGACATACGCCAAGGGCAGAGCACGACAAGCCCCCGGTACAAGTGTCATTACCGCTGGTCGAGTTGTTGTCACAGAGTGACAGAACATCTGGTACACAGACTCCAGCCACACAGGCTAGACCCTGCGAACAGGAGCTGCCGTCTGAGCACAAGGCGAGGACGTCAGGAAGACACAGTCCAGCGACGCAATTCTCTTTGGCACCACAGTCGGAATTAGCCTTGCAACCTGGGAGAACAGAGGGTACACAGATTCCAGCTATGCAGGTGTCGCCAGAGGCACAACTGCTATCGTCTTTGCAAGAGGTAATGACTTTGGGAATGCAAACTCCGAGAGCCGAGCAAGTCTGGTTGGCACTGCAAGCAGAATCACTCGTACATGTTGGTAAGATATCAGCAACACATACTCCCAGGACACATGACTGTCCTTGATCACAGCTTGAATCACCGGAGCAGGTTGGAACAGTTTCAGGAAGACAGACACCTGCGAGACAGTTATGATTCTTGCCACAGTCTCCATCGTCCTTGCATGCAGCAAGAACTCCGGGAAGACACAAGCCAGCAGTGCAGACATCGCCCGAACTGCAATCGGAGCTCTGTTGGCAAGCCTTGATAATGGTCGGAAGACAGACTCCGAGGCTGGAGCAGGTCTCATTGTTGCTGCAGCTGGAATCGCTGGTGCAGGTTGGAAGAATGGTCGGTAGGCAGACCCCAGCCAGGCAAGTCTGCCCTTCGGCGCACGTCGAATTATCGGTACAGAGTGACAAGGCGTCTGGCAGGCAAAGCCCTTCCACACAATTTTGGTCCTGGTCACAATCGCTCTTTGATTTGCAGCCCTTGACGAGCGAAGGCAGACATAAACCTGCTGTGCAAGCGTCTCCTGAGCCACAGTCGCTGGAGCTGGTGCATCCAATGACGGGTGATGGGAGACAAACCCCAAGTGCCGAACACTTTTCACCCGAAGAGCAGCCTGCATCTGTGGTGCAGCTTGGTAGGATCGTGGGCAGGCAAACTCCAGCGGTACAGGCCTGACTGTCCTTGCAATCCGAGTTACCTGTGCATGTGGATAGAGTGGTTGGCAGGCAGAGTCCCAAGATGCAGTCGTTTCCATCGCCGCAGTCCGAGTCGCTCTTACAGCCTGACAGTTCGGATGAGAGACAAACTCCTCCCGTACAAAGCAAGTCGTTGGTACAGTTGGTATCGGCATCGCAAGTCGTGAGAGGATCCGGCAAGCAATACCCGAGAGCTGAACACTTAAGGATTCCTGTGCATTGAGAATCCGAAGTACAAGATGGCAGTATATCCGGGATACACACTCCTCCCTTGCAAGATGACCCGGTCTTACATGCCTTATCCGCGGAACAAGTCGGCAAATCGCTGGGCACACATATACCCGCAACACAATCGTCGCCGGCACTGCAGTCACTGCTGGCCTTGCAAGTGGCGACAATGGAGGGAAGACAGAACCCAGCTGTGCAATCTTGGTTATCGCCACAGTCCGCTTTGGTCTGGCAGCCCTTCAAGGGGGACGGCAGACAGAAGCCCAGCACGGAGCATGTAAGTGAATCAGAACACTGGTCGTCGCTCGTGCAAGCAGGTAACAAGCTTGGAAGACAGACCCCAGCTCTGCATGATTGCCCGCTCTGACAACTACTGTCGGTCGTACACTCTGTCAGGACGTCGGGGAGACACTTGCCTAGAATGCAGTTCTCGCCGGAACTGCAGTCGGAACTCCTTTGACACTCCGGAAGAAGGGAAGGGAGACACAGGCCGCCCAGGCAGTTTTCACTGCTTGAGCAGTCCGACTTAGTCTTGCAGGCCGTAATAACATCAGGCAGACAATATCCGAGCACCGAGCACTTGAGTGAGGCGTCACACTGGCTGTCGCCGGTGCAAGGCTGCAAAGCATTGGGAAGACATACGCCCGCTCGGCAGGATTGCTGCGCTGCGCATTGAGCATCGTCCCCGCAGAGAGGAAGAAGATCAGACACACATAGCCCTAAGACACAATTTTCCTTGGCACCGCAATCCCCGCTATCCTTGCATGTAGAAGCAAGGGACGATGGGAGGCAGATGCCCGCAAGACAGGTTTCATCTTTTCCACAATCGGTAGATTCTGTATCAGCGCTGCATGCCTTGAGAGGATCTGGCAGACACAAGCCAAGTAAACAGAGCTCATTAGCCTTGCATTGGGTGTCTTTGGAACACGTAGATAACACATCTGGCAAGCAGACTCCCAGAGTGCAAGTCTGGCCCGCCGCACACGGTTCGTTTTGTGCGCATGTAGTGAGTGTGCTTGGAAGACAGACAGAAGCGATACAGATCTGATTACTTCCACAGTCCGAATTCTGTGAGCAGCCGCTGCTTGGAGTGGCAGAGGCACTGGATGAAGTTGATGTGGTTCCGGACGCGAGTGGAGTATCTGAGACTGTAGTTCCAGCATCCGAAATGGCACCGCCTGGTGTGGTTGAGGCGCTAGATGTGGTTCCAGAGGTTGTCGTATCCGCATCTGTAGACCCAGCATCAGAGATTTCACCTCCAGAGCCGGTCCCCGTGTCAGACACAGTAGAATCAGTGGCCGACGTGGTGGGCGTGGTTTCTGTAGTAGTTGCGCTGTCTGATCCTGTGTCAGACACAGTAGAATCGGTGGCTGACGTGGTAGAGGCGGTTTCAGTAGGAGTTGCTGTATCCGAGCCCGTGGATCCGGTATCCGAGACAGCGCCAGGGGTCGTAGAAATACTAGAGGTATCTCCTGAGGTGGTAGTCACGTCTGAAGATGCAGAGTCGGTACCCGAAGTAGCTGCTCCATCTGTCGTAAGAAGGCTGGAGGTATCTCCTGGGGTGGGAGTTGCGTCGGAAGCTGTAGAATCAGTACCTGAAGTAGCTGTACCATCTGTCGTAGAAGAGCTGGAGATATCTCTTGGAGTGGTAGTTGCGTCGGAAGTTGTAGAGTCAGTACCTGAAGTAGCTGTACCATCTGTTGTAGAGCCACTGGTCGTGGTCTCTTCAGTTGCGCTCGTTACCTCTGTATCAGAACTAGTGTTGCTGAGGGTTGAAGAGCTATCAGTTCCAGAAGGAGTCGTTCCCTCGGTGACAGTAGAGCCAGCGTCAGATATAGCTCCGTCTTGAGTTGACGAAGCACTCTCAGTGGTATCCGAGCCTGGCGTTGTGCTTGCATCTCCCGTGCTTGTATCAGCGGTTTCAGTCCGAGTTGCTGTCGATGAAGTGGATGTCTCTCCTGGAGTGGCAGTAGGGGTATCTGCGGACTGAGTTCCTGTCTTAGAGCCAGTTCCCTCCTCAGCTGTAGATGAAGTAGCTGTCTCTCCTGGAGTGACAGTAGGAGTATCTGTAGACCCAGATTCTGTCTTAGAACCAGTTCCCTCCGCAGCTGTTGAGGAAGTTTCAGAAACCTCTGTAGCTACGCTTGAAGTAGTACTTGTATCTGTACCTGTGCTTACATCGGTTGATCCTGCTTCAGAAATGCCGCTGTCGTCGCTACTCGTAGTAGACTCCTCTCCAGATGTAGAAGAGGTATTCGATGACACATTATCCGTTGTAGGAGTTGCATCTGTACCAGTGCTCACATCGGTAGATCCTTCTTCAGAGATGCCACCATCGTCGCCAGTCGTGGTGGACCCCTCTCCAGGCGTGGAAGAGATATTCGAGGATGCATTTTCTGTTGTAGATGTAGCGTCTGTATTAGTCTCCTTGCCGGTGGTTGGGGTGGCGGCGGTTTCTGTAGGAGTACCTGAAGTTTCGCTTCGAGTCCCGCCACTTTCTTTGGTCGACGGCTGGCCATCTGTAGATGTGTTTGCTCCTGCATCTGTCGTGGTCTCATCACCTGCAGATGTAGATGATGTCTCCCCTGGAGTTGTTCCGGAGTTGCCATCGGACACTGTAGATCCAGCATCCGATATAGCTCCATTATCAGAGGTTGTATCGGTAGATGTTGTGTCGGACGTCTCCTGAGAGACTGTAGTGGTGGTATCAGAGGTGGTAGAGCCGGTAACAGGCACACTTCCATCAGTTGGAGTTCCATCTGTTGCAGTCATATCCGTAGTAACTGTTTGCTGAGCAGTCGTATCATCGGTCGTCGTTTCTTGGGCCGATGTCTCTTGCGAAGTAGTATCCGTAGCGGTGGAACCAGCATCAGAAACGGTTCCACCAGGAGTATTGTCACTGGTTTGCTCTTGCGACGATGTAGCTTCGCTATCAGATGATGAGGTAGGCTCTTCACTAGTTTCGGTGCCGGAAGCGGAAGATACATTGATGTCAGTATCGGAAGTAGTCGCAGTAGTTGTGCTGACATCTTCGGTTGTTCCTTCGGTGGCTGTTGACCCCGCGTCAGAGATGACCCCGCTGTCAGAAGATGCAGTTGTGGTTTCTGCGTTTTCATCAGTGGCGGTAGTAGATGAGGTCTCATCCACTTCAGTCGAAGAACTTTGGTCTTGTGCCGTAGGAGTAGTGCCTTCTGCTGAAGTTCCCTGAGCTGTATCAGATGCCGATGGGGTCTCAGGTGTGGAAGCACCAGTAGCTGTTAAGTCACTCTCGTTCCCGGCAGTAGACTCCGTCTCGACTGAGGACGCAGTTGTGTCCGCAACCGTTGATCCAGCATCCGAAACAGCGCCACCATCACCGGAGGCGGTAGTCTCGGAAACGGAGGTAGATGTATCCTCTGTAGGCACTTCGGTCGATCCTGATTCTGTCTCTTGTGTATTAGTCGCCGAGCTGGTATCAGTGTTAGTATCAACATTGGTAAGGGAAGTATCTTGGTCAGCTGTAGTAGTAGAAAAGGCCGTATCTATAGCCGTGGTGGATGAGGCCGTTTCAGTATCACTCCCTGGTGTTGACTCGGTTCCTACATCAGTAGAGCCCTGATCCGAGATGACACCGTCACTAGATGTGGGCTCGACAGTAGTAGACGAAGTTTCCCCCGTTGTTATACCTTCAGAACTCGTGTCTTGCTGGGTGGTGGACGTATCCGTGGATTCTCCAATGTTAGTAGACGTTACCTCCTCTGTGATAAACGATGAGCTGGGCTCCGAATCCTCAGTGTTAGTAGCCTCCGAACTAGTCACGGTAGACCCTTGGTCTGTAATACCCGCATCATCAGTTCCCGTGCTCTCGACTTCAGTTGTCGAGGGACCAGTAATAGTTGTAACGGTGTTTGACACATCTCCATCAGAAACAGTTGATGAATCTGTTGATATCGCCGTGGCCGAAGAGCCAGAACCGATGGGAGTATCGGATGCTGTTGAGGTGCTCGTATCAGCGGCAGCAGTCCCAGACGTATTGTCAGTTTCTGAAACTGTCGTGCCTTGGTCAGAGATATCACTATCAGTACCAGATGTTTGGCTCTCATCCGAGGTGGACGAGGTGTCGGGAATGGTAACAGTTGACCCATCATCCGATACATTACCATCGTCACCGGTAGCCGAAGATTGACCCTCAGTAGAGAATGATGTAGTTTCAGGAATGGTAACGGTTGGCCCATCATCCGATAAGCTACCATCATCACCAGTGGTTGAAGATTCGCCGCCTGTAAAGTCCGATGAAAAGGCGGTCTCAGTAACACTAACTGTCGAGCCTTCATCCGACACAACACTACCATCGCCTGTGACTGAGCTCGTAGAGATGGAAGAGAAAGTAGTCTCACTGTTGCTGACTGTCGACCCATCATCCGATATGTTACCGTCGTCGCCGGTGACCGTGGATTGGACCTCGGTAGAGAATGATGAAGTCGTTTCAGGAACAGTAACTGTTGAGCCGTCGTTCGATATAACACCACCATCACCAGAGACTGAGCTCGTAGAAATCGGTGAGAAATTAGTCTCGGTATTGGCAACTGTAGAACCATCACCCGATACATTACTGTCGTCTCCAGTGGCTGAGGCCGTAGAGACTGGCGAGGTGGTCTCAATGCTGGCAACTGTTGAGCCATCACCTGATATATTACCGTCATCTCCGGTAGCCGACGGTTGACTTTCAGCCGATGAGGACGACGTAGTTTCAGTGTTAGCAACTGTTGATCCATCATCTGATATATTACCATCGTCTCCAGTCGCCGAAGCCGTAGAGACTGATGAGGTAGTTTCGGGATTCACAACTGTTGAGTCACCATTTGATATGACACCACCGTCACTGGTGACCGAAGTTGAAGAATCAAATGAGGAAGTAGTCTCAGGGTTGGCAATTGTTGATCCATCATCCGATACATTACCATCATCTCCAGTAGCCGAAGATTGACCTTCTGCCGATGAGGACGAAGTAGTCCCTGGAATGATAACCGTGGATCCATCATCTGAGATATTTCCACCACTCCCAGTAGCTGAAGATTGACTTTCAGTAAATGTGTCTGTGACAACGACAGTCGTACCAGCTCCTGAAAAGCCTCCGCCGGCGCTCGAGGACTGTCCCTCAGCCGGAACGGACGAACTAGTCACTGGGTTGGCAACTGTGGATCCATCATCTGACACGTTACCGTCGTCTCCAGTGGCCGACGATTGACCTTCATCCGATGAGAACGAAGTGGTCTCTGGATTCGCGATTGTTGGACTCTGACCTGATACATTACCATCTCCCGTGGCTGAAGTAGCCGATACGGATGAGAACGTGGTCTCGGAATTCAGGACTGTCGATCCATCATCAGAAATATTTCCGTCATCGCCAGTAGCTGAAGTTTGGCTTTCAGTAAATGAGTCAGTGATGATAACAGTCGTACCAGCTCCTGAGAAGCCTCCGTCAGCGCTCGAGGACTGACTTCCAGCCGAAACCGACGATGAAGTAGCATCAGGATTAGTGACGGTTGATCCATCATCTGAAATGCCGCCATCGTCACCTGAGGACTGGCTACCAACAAAGACGGTTGATAAGATGGTATCTGAAACAGTAATCGTTGAGAAGAACCCGCCAGCAGACGAGGATTGCCCTCCAACAATAGCTGATGAGGATGTAGCCTCGGGGTTGGCGACGGTTGAGCCTGCGTCGGAAATACCACCATCATCACTCGACTGGCTTCCAATAACGACGGTCGATAAGATCGTATCAGAGATCGTAATTATTGAGACTACACCACCAGGTTCCGAGGATTGGCCTGCAATAGCAGCCGACGAGGAGGTGGCCTGAGAGTTGGCAACGGTTGACCCAGCATCAGAAATACCGCCATCATCACCCGACTGGCTCCCAATAATAACAGTCGATAAAACGGTATCTGAAATGGTAATTATTGAGACAGTACCGCCAGCGCCAGCTGCTGAGGATTGACCTCCAACGACAGCTGACGAAGATGTAGCCTCGGGGTTGGCAACGGTCGATCCTGCATCCGAAATGCCGCCATTATTACCTGACTGACTCCCAACAATGACGGTCGATAAGATACTCTCAGAAATTGTAATCGTTGAGACGACACCACCACCTGCTGAGGATTGATCTCCAACAACAGCCGACGAGGAGGTGGCCTGAGGGTTGGCAATGGTTGATCCTGCGTCGGAAATGCCCCCATCGTCACCCGACTGGCTCCCAACAATGACGGTTGATAATATAGTATCGGAAATAGTAATAGTTGAGATGACACCGCCAGCTGCTGAGGATTGACCTCCAACAATAGCCGACGATGTGGCTTCAGGGTTGGCGACGGTTGATCCAGCATCGGAAATGCCACCATCATCACCGGATGATTGACTCACAACAAAGACCGTCGATACAGTACCAGAAACGGTTATTGTTGAGACTGATTCGGAAACAACACCACCAGCGACCGAAGATTGACTTCCAATCGAAACCGACGATGAGGTGCCCTCGGGGTTAGCAACGGTTGATCCAGCATCAGAAATGCCGCCGTCATCGCCTGAAGACGGGTTCTCAATAAAAACCGTCGATAAGATGGTATCTGAAATAGTAATCGTTGAGAAGAACCCTCCAGCAGCAGAGGATTGACCTCCAGCAATAACCGACGATGAAGTGACCCCAGGAACCGCAACCGTTGACCCTGCATCTGAGAAGGCACCATCGGCAGCACTTGAAGATTGGGCCCCAGCAGATGCTGCTGAGGCAGATGAGGTGGCCTCAGGGTTAGGAACAGTCGATCCCGCATCCGAAACACCACCATCATCACCATCAGAGGTCGTCGCGGGGTTGGCAACAGTCGAACCAGCCTCGGAAAAGCCACCGCCCTCTCCGTTATCGTCACTCGACTGCGCATTGGCGTTGGAGGCGGAAGAGCCCGCCACGTCGATGGTGCTGAAGATGGACACAGTTTGCGTAACAGAGTCAGTGACAATGACTGTGAAGCCAACATTGGTAACAATGCCATCACCACCAGCAGAAGACCCGGCGCCCGAGGCAGTTTGTACCCCGGCAGTTGTAGCACTGGCGGTAGCAATACAAGCTCCGTTCATGCAGCTCTCGTTGGCGGAACACTCGGCGTTCGCTGAGCAGGTAGTGACAGTAACGCAAATACCTGATTGGCACAGTTCATCAAGCTCGCAGTCATCGTTATTCGAGCACTGCGGTGTAGCCGAAGACGAAGACGGAGTTGTACACGAGCCTGACGTGCAAATCTGGCCGTCGCTACAGTCAGCGTCTGAGGCACAAGTACCAGTGCTTCCAGAGTCTGAACTGCCTCCAGAACTGCTTCCAGAATCATCTCCGCTCGAGGAGGTACAGTGGCCGAGCACACAAGTCTCACCGGTCGAACATCTAGATCCTCCACAATTGTTGGTATCTCCCTTGGCCACGCAAGTGTTGGAGACACAAACATTATTCGCAGGACACGACCTTCCAGTGCCACCACAGTTGCCGGAGTCTCCCAAGTCTGTACATTTTCCATCAAGACAGACTTGATCGCTTGAACAAGAAACGCGGCGACCCAACCTCATGAGCCTGGCAAGGCGACTTGACGAGCCACAAGATGAAGGGTCACTTGCTGTAACACATTGGCCTTGAAGACAAACCTCACTAGAGGAGCAAGACGGGTTGCAGGCTGGGCTACCTTGAGAACCTTGGCTACCATCGCTGTCACCTTGAGAGCTTGAGGCAGTAGCCTGGGGGGTGTCTTCGCTTCCCTCGACGCTCTGGTTGCCATCCTGATCTCCAGTAGCGGCTTGAGTCGCTTGGGCACCCTGGCTACTGCTTTCATAAACTGTGACAGTGGTCACAACGGGTTGGCCATTCACGGTAGTAGTCTCAACAATTACCGAAAAGCCTGCTTCACCCTGCGACCCTTGCCCGCCAGCCGAAGTGTACTGAGCGCCAGCAGAAGTTCCCTGAGCACCCTGACTGCCATCATCATAAATCGTGGTAGTCGTTACAATGGTCTGGCCGTTCTCTGTAATCGTTTCGACCACTGTGGATACTGGCACTCCGCCTTCCTGACCCTCGACGCTCTGCGGCGAATTCTGGCTACTACCAGCGCTTTCTTGTGAATCTTGGCCACCTTGGCTTCCTTGGTTGTTGGTCTCGTACACTGTGGAAGTCGTTACAATTGTCTGGCCGTTCGCTGTGATAGTTTCAACAACCGTAGAGACAGGTACTCCACCTTGTTGGCCCTCGATGCTCTGTGGAGAATCCTGACTGACTCTAGCAGTCGCTTGGCTTCCCTGGGAGCCCTGGTCAATGGTCTCATACACCGTAGAAGTCGTTACAACCGTCTGGCCGTTCACCGTGATGGTTTCAACGACTGTAGATACGGGTACTCCGCCTTCCTGGCCCTCGATACTCTGCGGAGAGTCCTGACTGACACTGGAACCTCCTTGAGAGCCTTGAGAGTCTTGGCTTCCCTGAGAGCCTTGGTTAATGGTCTCATACACCGTAGAAGTCGTTACGATCGTCTGACCGTTAACTGTAATAGTTTCAACAACTGTGGAGATTGCCGCTCCGCCTTGCTGGCCCTCGACACTCTGTGGCGAGTCCTGGCTGCCACCAGAGCTTCCTTGGGAGCCTTGACTTTCTTGAGAGTCTTGACTTCCTTGAGAACCTTGAGTTCCTTGGCTTCCCGGGTAATTGGTCTCATATATCGTGGAAGTCGTGACAATTGTCTGGCCGTTAACTGTAATAGTTTCGACGACTGTAGAGATGGCCGCTCCGCCCTGTTGGCCCTCAACGCTCTGTGGCGAGTCCTGACTACCACCAGAACTTCCTTGGGCGCCTTGGGTGATGGTCTCATACCCTGTAGAAGTCGTTACCACAGGCTGGCCGTCGACTGTAATGGTCTCCACGACAATAGAAACGATGACCTGGGACTGAGATCCGTCTGATCCTTGTGATGTGTATTGTCCAGTTCCAGCGCTTTGTTGGGCTCCTTGTTCAACAGTGTCATACACGGTTGAAGTTGCCAACACTGGCTGGCCGTTAACTGTAACCGTCTCGACAACCACGGAGACACCGGCCACGTTCTGTGAGCCATCATCACCTTCCGCTGATGTATACTGACCAGTTTCAGCGGTTTGTTGGGCGCCTTGGTCAATGGTCTCGTACACCGTTGTAGTCGTCACCACCGGTTGACCGTCGACGGTGATAGTCTCGACGATCACAGAAACGCGGACTGCGTTTTGTGAGCCCTGAGCAGCTGCTGATGTGTATTGGCCACTACCACCGCTTCCTTGAGCCCCTTGGTCGCCGTTATCGTAGACCGTGGTAGTTGCTTCCACTGGCTGGCCCTCCACAGTGACAGTTTGTACAATGACAGAGGAGCCTCCTCCAACCTGGGCTTGTGATTCTCCTACAGCTTGAGACGTGTACTGGTTGTTGGCAGCACTCCCTTCAGCACCTTGGTTGCCGCTATCGTAAACCGTGGTAGTTGCATCCACTGGCTGGCCCTCCACGGTGACAGTTTGTACAATGACGGAGGAGCCTCCTCCAACTTGAGCTTGTGATCCTCCTACAGCCTGAGAAGTGTACTGGTTATTGGCGGCACTCTCTTGGGCTCCTTGGTCGATAGTGTCGTAGATCGTCGTAGTCGCTACCACTGGTTGGCCTTCCACCGTGATAGTTTGGACCACAACAGAAACGCGTTCGCCGCCTTGCGACTCCTGCGACTCCTGCGACCCTTGCGACCCTTGCGCAACCTGGGATGCGTACTGGGATGCATACTGGGATGTGTACTGGTTGCCATTGCCACCGCTGTCTGCTCCATTCCCACCATCCACGGTATCGTAAAGAGTCGTCGTAACCACTTCCACTGACATGCCAGTAAATACCGATGTGACGACGGTATACCCGCCTTGGTTCTGATCTCCGCTTGCCTGGGTGCTGTTGACTGCGTCATTGCTGCCTCCTCCCACTGAGTACGATCCGGTCTGGTCCTGGACGTTGTCTACGCCGCTGGATACCCCCCCGGTCATCGCACCCAGCTCTGCAGGTGAGTTGCTGCTGCTTGCCTTGTCGTTGTCGTCCGAGTTGACACAAAATACAAGGCCTGGAGGAGGTGGGTAGCGGTCGACAAGGTCGTTGACACAAATACCCGTGACACAAACCTGGGACTTGTTGCAGACCTGTCCATAGTCACCACACTCGGACGGATCCAAGCCAATATGAAGTGGTAGACATTGGTTCTGGTAGCATATCTCTCCAGAGTCGCAGGGTTTGTTCGATGGTCCGCAGGCATCCGACTCGGTGGCAGTGAGGTTGAGCGGCCGACATTCTCCGCCGAGGCAGAGCTCTCCGGCCGTACAGTTTACTTGCGTCGGTCCGCAATTATACGAATCGATTCCAATGCTGAGAGGTCGACATATTCCATTCACACACGGTGACATGAGGGGACAATCGTCTTCGGTTGTGCAACCGCGGGTGTTAGTTCCGAGGTTGAAGGAAGTACAAGCGCCGTTGAAGCACCAGTTTCCCGGCTGACAGGCATTTCCAGTTTTACCGCAGTTCAGAGGGTCGGTGCCGATGTCGATGCTGACGCAGACGCCGTTGACACACAGCTCGCCCGCCTTACACGGTTCCCTCGTTTGTCCGCAGTGAACGGGGTCGGCAACGACCTGGATAGGTTTGCACTCTCCGTCCTTTCCACACCACTGTCCAGTCTTGCATGGTTCGTTGGAGTTGCCGCAGTTGTAGGGGTCGGTGCTGCTGAAGTTGAGTGGGATACATGATCCTGAAATGCAGAGCTCGCCGGCTTTGCATGGATTCCCCCGAAAACCACAGTTGAATAGATCGTAACCAATAACGTTTGTCGTACACGTGCCGCCTACGCAAAGGCTCGCTTCGGGGCAGTTTCCAATGACAATCTCCTGTCGAGGTAGGAGGACATTGAGTGGGTTGTCGCTGTTAAGATGAGCCTCTCTGTATACCAGAGAGTTCGTGGCATCCGCCAGCGGGATGACAAGTGATGCCACCCCGACCAGCAGACGCCGGTTAAGACAAGTCATTTTGGCCGTCTGTTGTGTAGAGTTGTCTAGTATGGCCAGTATGCTAAGCTTGTAGTCACCAGCCGGTGGAACGCGCTCACATTATGTATATAACTTGGAGCTTCTATTACATGGCTGCCGGGTTCGTCTGTTGTCCCAGACCGGGAAAATTGGACCCGTTCTCGTGGGCAACTTCTGATTCAACCAAACCATGCCAGCTTCGGACGCTTCACTCCATCGCTCGTCCATTCCAGTGCTTCATCTCCGCTCAATAAGCAACACGAGGCGACAATCCTGTAGCTCGTTTGTCCAGGTACGCATCCAGACTGGCTCTATTTACCCCGCTGGCTGAACTCTGATGGATACTATCCAAAGGATAGCACATAGTTAGAACCCTATGCTGGATGTGGTACCTGTCTACTGGCAGGGCTGTGTTCTCGCCAGTACCAGAGCTACGGAGGGTGTGGGAATAGAGGCGATGCTCTACCAGTACACGCTGCTGTTCCCGAATCCTGGCGAGGAGAGGCCATGAACCCAATATGGGTTGAATCAGTTGCTCCAACTGGCAAGACACCACAAGACATCTCGCACTAGTAATTTTCTTTGCAGAATCAACATGTTCCGTAGACTCAACTGGGAGGGAGGCCTTTGTTTGTTTTCGCGGTCGACCGGACAGCACATGAGACAGCAATGTCTGTAACACGAGTAATGGTTGAACTAGCAAGTAAGTGGAAGTGTGTTGATAGGCAGAACCTGTACCATGTCTACCAAGACTACACAGTCTGGGGAAGTCTAGAGGCGTAGTTAGCAACAGGCCGAGACTTGCATTTCTTGGACCGGTCATGAATTGCCGCCTCATGAGACAAGTTATTTACAACCTGGATAGTATACTTTACAAGTTTACATGCTCTACTGGTTATCTCCATTTTTTTCTTAGGCATAATACCCTAAAGTCAATGCTTCGATAGCCAACCGAATCTGTCAACAATAGCTGGTCATTTCCCGACTCAAACAAGGATTCATCCCGGCAAGCACCACAAAGGAATTGATGCCAAGAACTTTCTTCAGCTCCAACTACACCACATCTCTACACATCATGAAATGGTGACTCATACAACGAGGCGTATGCCATTTGCGAGCGAGCCATAAGTTGAATTCGGCTCAGCACTGCTTCCAGTGTCATACGATGCATCCCAAAAACGGTCTTTTGCCAGTCCTTTCGGATCTCGGAAACCCAAAGGAATGCATCCACAGCCCTCTCCAATCATCGATTCAGAATGTGCAGATCCTGTCTCGTCTTCTTCAGCTTAAGCACGTTCCGCCTGAGTGGTTTTGCTAATCGAGCGGCTCAGATGGGGCGCCTCCCTCGTCATCTCGGAGTCCGGAATGATATGCAAATAAGCTTAGCAGTGCTGGGTCGCTTCGAGACCAATGAGCATGTCCGTTTCTCTTTCTCTCTGTACTGGATTTGTTGCCACTGCCTGATCTGCGGAGCTTTTGTTCATACGGCTCCGGATAGATGTTTATGAGCTTCAATGTATGTTCCTGGGCGTATTGTCTTTCCGGTATCGTCAGACAAGTCACTCCCACTCTAAAGTTTCAACGTTTGATGTTTCCTCAAGATCAAAGTTGTGTGCAGGGCGTCTAATTTAATCATTTCTATGCCTAGTAGTCATGTCGGAGAGTTGGTGATGAGTGAAGAGGCAGCTCTTCTACCATGGTCTAACACAACATTGTTCATGTATCAATCTCTACACATCCACCTTTCGCCTAAATACATAAATAATTCTGAAAGTATCTCCAGCGTTTATTTTCTATACTCGCCAATTGTGAGATTCGAAAGAGGATGCGAATTTGGGGTGTTCTGCTTCCTGTTATCTACCCTGTATCGGAACCTGGTGTACTATTCTGACAACGGTTTGCAAAACAAATAGATGATCATCACTCCTCAAGTCGTGTCCATAGTTTAAACATGTGGTTAAAATAAGACTAGCATCAGATTATTATTATCATTGGCATGCACTTCCGCGGCCTTGCTCCCCCGAGTACGTCGGGATCCGCGCTCTTGGAGATGCCAACGTTTTCCCTTTGGGAATCATCATGGACAATCTTCAACTAGCCTCGAAAACTTCCGTGTGCCTTCATCTCCAACTCCCAATTCCGCCCTCGCCACTCATTGCTCATATGTGCTGTGGGGAGGAAGGGGCTGATCCAGGGACCGATGCCCCTCGAGCTGTTTCCTGTAATCAGCGGGAAGAATGAGTGGCAATGGCAAGGAAATGAGTCCTTGTCTCACTCGACCAACCATGTGTCTGGATTCACCGAGATGAATGTGGTACTCACTCAAGATGCATAGTTCTTGTCCCTTTGCGTAAGAAGCATCTCATACCTAATCAACATAGATTCTCTCTCGACAGCACAGAGACGGACGTTATTGTGAGCAACACAATGCCTACCACGTTGAGCTTGATCGTTGATCATGAGATACACAGTGAAGAGTTACTTCAAGCCACATTCTAAACCTCGACCGTGGCGCATCACTTTCGGGTGGGTTCCTAACCACCCTCATACCTATTCCGGGCCGTCCTCCTCCGTCCTCCTCTCCCCCTTTCCCCCTCCCTTGAGTGGAGCGGCGCTTCGGGCCATCAGCTTAGCTACCGTCGCATCCGCCCGCTTTCTTGAATCTCGATCGCAATATGGAGCTTTAGGGGTTCGGACCACAGGGGGGCCATTGTTCGTCCAGCTGAGACTCGCCGCAAATCTTCATTCCAAGTGTGGCCTAATGCAGGCACGCCGCTATTCTCCGGCCTCGGTCGACAGATCTTTGACATCAGAGGCGCACTGTATCTTTCTCTTTTCCGAACCACGCCCTACATTGTTCATTGTAATCCATTCACCACGAAATCAGTTGACTCAGGAGGGCACTCGGCCGACTGCGGGAGACTGGAGTCTCACTCCTGCAGAACCAGCCGCTTACCCAGAAGCAGGACCAGGAAGAGTCAATGACCGAATCCTTGAGATTGCCTCAAGTCTTGCAGTCATCCCTTGTTCGATCAAGACTGAGATGATAAGATGCTGTCTTATTGGTCCAGGTGTTGAAGCGCGTCGCGCGACTCGTTATGTTTACCACGACCGAGAAGAGGCGACGTGGGAATGACTGGGAATCTAGACAAGTCGCCAATGTGCGGGGGTAGTCTTGAGGATCCTCTGGTACCATATCAGACGCTGAATTAACCCCTGGGGCACACCCAGACAATCATCCTCGCACACCCAACGCCTCGCCAACTATCATGACACCAAGTGAAAGGAACGCGGGGTCGAGCTTCATTCCCTCGACTTTGAGTAGACGTATAGTTGCTTGAGCTACCGTGTGCGTGAAGTGCGTTCGCAGATTACTGATAAAAGAGGCAGCTGCTCCCAGCCAGGTCCAGCAGCTTGCCTCACGTCTCGTCTATTACTATCTCGAACCGGTCCGTCCTGTTGGTGCCACAAACGGTGTTCTAGAGCTGCAAAACTGTAGCACCTGCAAATGACTCATCCATTCCTCAAACTATCTTCACATCCATTACAAGGAAATGGCCATCAGTACAGCGTTGCTTCTCAGCCAATGCACATTGTCGGCAACCATGAAGCACCCAGAGAGAGCTACATCCTCTCCACGCTATTGGACGAGTTGTGACCTCACTTCATGCCAGCTTCTTGAGCTAACTTGACTGTTTTGAGTTCTCTACTTCGCTGCCAAGACCAACCCTCCTGCAAAAAAAGGAATAAAGTTCCTCGTGATGCCCATGACCATCATCCTCAGAGTCCCATACTCTGACAGGCAGATCATTCCCTGCTTGGACCGTTCGCATTTTTTGAAGAAGCTATTCTTCTTTCTTTTAATCACCGAGAATTCTTACGATTGAAGGTTGTGGGTATCAAAAGGTAGATAGTTGCCATATTTGAAGGACGTTCGAGGTGAGCGAGCCGTCCTTACGCCCGAACGTAACCGCGTTGTTCGTCCGAAAACAATCGGAGAGGATCATCTTTTTACTCATTTATTTATTGGCTTATTATTTATTTGTCAGCTTGTAACTCAATTGGATATTGTTCATGTGTAAACGATCGCTACATGCCCAGCTCCATACACAACGCCTGTAAGAAAGAATGCAGTTACCATAAGTCTGCACATTTGACGAGCTGATTTAACGCATGAGTACAATGTCCCAGGTATCTTGATCGTGGCTGACTATTAAATCAGGTCCCTTCTCACAGCTCTGCGAGTGTCCCATACCTATCGTCGTTATTCTCCCTACATCCTATCTCCTTGCTAGTTAGTGCGCCACCGGTTGTTAATGCTGGGCGCCATCCATTACACACAAAGCCATTGTAGAGGCTTGCGCCGACACCAGCCGCCAGTGCGTACCCTTGGAACGATGCAACTTTGCCCCCCTTGAATAGATCATCCAGTCAGGAACCGTCTCGCTGAGATTCGCCGGCGTTGCCGACAATTGCAAATGGATAACCTGCCTACAATATCCATAGGCCCAGATCCGGCAAGCCCAACTCGCTATCTAATGCTTACCATGTCTCGGGGAGCTGGACGCGGATCGTGTGTTTCTATGGAGATCCAGGTCGGCGGAATGGTCAAGAGGTCTTCGTTCATTCTACCGCCAGCGCGACGATGCTTGTTGCCTCGACTAATTGTCTCAGCTAAGGCCAGTATCTTTTAGTCGCCACAATCGCAACTCCACGGCAGAAGGGAAGACGGATGCATAAAAGGCTCGGCTCGAATATGAGAGACCTCATATTTTGTGATTTCTCAAGACACCTGTGACGCACACAGGGCAGGCGATCACCACGACTTACTCAACGCCAACTTAGTCCCCAGGAACAGGAACAGGAACGAAGCAGGACCACAATCTTGATGACGGCCTTCTCCGCCCTATCAAATGCAGCAGCTTCTGTGCCTAGCTAAATCCAAAGCTCCAAAAGCCCCGCCTCTGCCATCTTAACGGCATGCAAGGGGAAACAAGGTTGGACAGGATCGAAAGCCAGTTGCCAGGTGCCTCTTGGTCCACCGCCGAGTGGGCGGCATCGCTCGTAGCGCTTTATCTGGAGCTCATCAAGGGCAGGGACAGACCTAGAGCCGCCGATGCTTGCTACTCTCGGCAACGGCTCAGGCAGCTATGGCTACGATTGCCGCCATCGGATAGCTAGAGACGGCGTCGCCTTCGACGAAGCCTCGCGCAAGCTCAGTAGCCATAGATGCAGATCCAAGGGCGATCTACTTAGCTATTATTCTCACATCGCTAGCATATCATCACGCACGCGGCAGAAAGTATAATGATCCGGGAATTCGGCCTCCAAATTCCAAGGGTCCAGATCCTGTGATAAAGTTGGCATGGACCCTGCAGCCTGGAGTGTCCGAGTAGATGAGATTAACAAGCCAACAAGCCTAGCCGGCCTAGGTAGGGCAGTAGGGCAGCCAGCATGAAACCTTGTACTATGAGAATACGTTCACCACGGCCACATGGTAGTTGCATGTACTTGGAGGCCTGATAGTCTCAAGACAGACAATGTTCAAAAGGGAACAACAGTCAAGTATCAGGTACCGAAGATACCGTCTGCAGTCCGTTTACTTTCCATGCCTATCGCCTGATCAAAAGTCCGTTTCTTTCTAGTGAACGGCTTTTGCTTTCTATTTGATGTGATCTCTAACCAAATCACCCTCTGGTGTGCGCACTCGTCCTTAGGCGCCCCCATATCTCGCCGATGATCTCGAGATGAGTGGATATATGTCAGGTGGAAACATTGTGTTTTCTCGGCAGATCTATCGCAAACAGCTCCTAAGGCGTTGAATTGCTCATCAGTGGAGGTCGAAGTTGGGTTTGTTAATATGAGATGATTATAGAGGTCATCTGGGTGTTGTCGCGAATGAGCTGTAGGGTAGCGCGTGTGGAACCAAGATGGGCGAAGATTTCAAGAAGGAGCTCTGTCGACAGCTTTACGAAAGAAT
>JALNIO010001971.1:0-34195 GCA_023509875.1 Rugonectria rugulosa | reverse complement strand
CCCCCCCCCGATCGCAGCTTCAATTCTAGCGCGACAGTGGATCGTGGGCATCGTCAAAAAAAGTTTCCACCCACAAAAAGACGACAGTAACCGACAGTCCGACCCCGACCGGCTTCGGCATATCATAGCAGCTCGCTCTTCTCTCTCGTCCTACCTACTCCTAGCTCTTGGCTCCTAGTTTGAGCTGATCGCGCCCAAAGTCTCAGGATCCCTGACCTCCACCACAGGAGGAGCAACAATTAAAGTCCGGAGGCAGCACCATCGGCGCTTTCGATTCAGCGATCGACTTTTGACTCGGCCATCTTGGAACCGCCCACCGTTTTTGTCATCGTCATCGACTCCTTATCTTTCTCAACATCTCCCTCTTCGGTTTATCTCCAAGACACGCATGGCCAGGGCTTAATCGATATTTCCTTCATCCTCGCATCCTCCATTCCCCAGTATCAGAGATATCATGCCGTTCGACGACCGAAATCGCTCCCGTGGCCCTCACAACAGTCGCCACAACATCCCCAACGCTGACGACGAATATACACTCGCAAACATGGTCGAAACGTCTCGTGAAAGCGCGAGTGCTGGCGGTAGAACGCCTGGAGGCTCCGGAACTCTTGCACCAGGCAAAGACAAGATTGTCGAAATCACGGCTCCTCAGAAGATGGTCTCGGCCATGTCGGGTAGTCTGTTGACTTCTCTACTCGGTACGTGAAAAGCCAATCTCATGTTGGACTTTGCAACAATTGGCTAACAACTGGTTTGCAGTCACCCCCCTCGACGTCGTCCGCGTGCGATTACAATCCCAAACAGCTCCCCGACCGAGCGTCGATTTCACAAAACTCGCCATGACCACCACTTCCCTCACACCCGCCCAGACGGCCGAGCTGGGCATCACATCTTGCTGTCGCGAAGTCTTTTTCGCCGGCGGTAACGCCGACTTTTGTCTCGCTGCACCTCGAATAGAGGGCATTTCCGTGCCCCCGCCTCCCGCTGAATGTGCAGTCGAGGAAGTACAACGCCGTACCTTTAGCTCAACAATGGATGGTCTCCGAAAGATTGCCCGCAACGAGGGGTTGACGACCTTGTGGCGAGGTTTGTCACCCACCCTTGCGATGGCCGTCCCTTCAAACATCATTTACTTTACCGGCTACGACTGGTTGCGTTTCAATCCCACGAGCCCCTTCAATGGCTTCTCCGACTCATCTGCTCCCCTGACGGCTGGCTCAGCTGCTCGCGTGCTCGCTGCGACGACGGTCAGTCCCATTGAGCTCATCAAGACACGAATGCAAGCTGCATCAGGATCCTCGACGCAGAACCACCTGGTTGAGGCATTCAAGGATATCAAGCAAATGGTGGAAACCAAAGGATACACCGCGCTCTGGAGGGGATTGACCTTGACGCTCTGGCGAGATGTCCCATTTTCGGGTCTCTACTGGTTGGGGTATGAGACGGTACGGTCGAGAATGACTGACTTGCGCGAGAAGCGTCAAGGGCATTCATTTCCACTGGACGAGGATCTGTCTCAAGCAAGACAGATATCCCAAAGCCATGAGAATCACGCCGAGACGTTTCTTGACGCTTTTACGGCCGGTGCCTTGTCTGGAGCCTTTGCCTCTTTTGTAACAATGCCCTTTGATGTGGGCAAAACACGCACGCAGACGTTCCAAAGCGAGGCTGGTACTATAGGCAGCACTCTGGGTAGTCAGGCTCCAGAGGAACGCAATATGATCCGCCTTCTATGGCACATTTTCCAGACTGAGGGCATCGCCGGTCTCTGGAAAGGCTGGATACCAAGAACATTGAAAGTGGCACCAGCATGCGCTATCATGATTAGCAGCTACGAGGTTGGCAAGCGAGCATTCCGCGGTATGAACGAGCGGAAGCTGCTACGAGAGTAGAAGCGATGACTGGGTCCGAATTGTGTTGACGAGGCATGATGTAAAACCGAGATGAAGAAAGAGGAATTATGAGAGAGAATTGTATATATCCCGGCGTTAAGGAGGACGGAATGTTCGAGGCTGGGGGTAAGGGAGTTACTCTGGTTTACAAAAATCCCCCCCTTTGGTGCTTTTCTTCGATTCCAAGCGTTAGACAGTCATCTCTAGGGTACCGATACCTCAAGATAGAGACAAAATAATATGTAAGAGTATAAAGAGAAGAATCAAAATTATATGGCTACAAATTAACACGATTGCTTTCTTCTATGTGACATTGATATATCACCGGGTGGGTGAGGTGCATTGTTCTTCGTTTCATGGAATCTATTGGGAATATTCAGTTAACGAGGCCACTTTGTGCCGTCACTGATGAACTCAGCCAAGTGGAGTTGGGGGATACGACTTGGGTGCAAATTTTGAGAGGTAGAGATGATGAAGGCTTAATGAAATCTCAGGCCCTCATCTTGAGAATTTATACCTACTAACTTATCTCTCGTCTTTTCTCATATTACATTATACATACAGACGGGTACAATGTAGGTAAAGTGAATGATTAACCAGCTCTCTCATCATCCATCTTTACAACCCTTCGCTCTCCCCTCGTTCTCACACACAAGCACTAACATCAATCCCAGCAACAAAAAGGAAGATGTACTCCCTCGTCAACTCGGACGGCTTCCACGCCGGCCGCGACGTCTACGTCCTCGACGTCCACCGCACATCCGCCGGCCTCGCCGCCATCGCCTCGGACCAGTCGCTCTCGCTGCTGGACCCGGCGAGGCTGTCGCAGGGTCCCCTGGTGCGGCTGCCCGCCGAGCACGGAAACCTGACGACGCTGAGGGTGTTTGACGGCGACGCGGCGGTGGTATGCACGGCGGGGGAGGATGGGAGCGTTGGGGTGTGGGATCTGAGGCAGGGGAGTCGGGTTGCGCAGTTTCAAGGTGAGTTTTGAGGTTGTGAGTGTATAGCTTGAGATGGGAGTGTCTCTCTTCGTGTAAGTGAGTGATGTTGAACAGAGACTGATGAAGAATACCACGTCTAGGCAGTGAAGCACCTATCCTATCCATGGCCTGCAGTTCCGATACAAAGACCATTGCCATTGGCACCGAATTACAAAACCACACTGCCTCCATCTTCCTCTGGTTCGTCCCCCCTCCCCCTTTCTCTCACCATCACCTTCCATCTTCGCATTCCTACTCACACAACCAGGGACGTCCGCTCAACCCCCCAGCCAAAAGCCCACTACCAAGAAGTCCACAGCGACGACGTCACCGACCTCGCCTTCAACCCCTCCGACCCGGCCCTCCTCCTCTCCGGCTCGACCGACGGCCTCGTCAACGTCTACGACACCCGCGTCCCCGACGAGGACGACCTCACCCTCCAGACGTGCAACCACGACGCCTCCATCCACCGCGCCGCCTGGCTGACATCCGCCGAGGTCGCCGCCCTCTCCCACGACGAGCGCTGCGCCCTGTACGATGTGGCCGAGGACCGGCGCGAAGCAGGTGGTCACGCCATTCAGGATTTTGGTGATGTGAGGCCGCTGCTCAACTGCCAGTACGTCGCCGACGTGACGCCCAAGATGGACGGGAGCGGCGCCATCCTCGGTGTCGGCGCGCAAGAGTAAGCACCCACCCTCCCCAATCTACCCAAAGAGTTTGATGTACTAATCTTCTTGTTTTCCAAAAGTCGCCAAATGTTTGAACTCGTCTTCCTCGCCAAAAATCCCAACGGCCAGGGCTGGGCTCTGGATCGAGACAACAGCGTCGGACTCCCCGGGGCGCACGGCGAGGAGATTGTGCGGTCGTTTTGCTTCTTTGACGAACAGCACGTAGTATTCACGGCCGGTGAAGATGGAAATATCAAGGCATGGAGACCGGGTAATTAGATTGAGGCAATGGAATGTGGAAGAGGAAAAAGGAAAAGTTATCATGTTCACGAAATGATTGCACATTTGTTCTTGTATTTATCAGCTGTGAGATAGACAGCGACTTTGATTCCAAATGTCTCGAATACGGACAAGACAACTATCAGGCTTTATAAACCTCTGTGAGCTACCTAGTTGCTAGATTGGTCCAGGCCAACGAGGCGTGGCTGCGAGGTAGTTGACAGCTACACGACAGTCAGTTGATCCTGAGAGTCCATGAATCTGTGCCAGCGAGACTCACCTCGGAATACAGCCCTGCATATATATGATTCAGCCCTATGCTACACGCAGATGCTGTTCGTGCTTGTCCTGGAAAATTGGTCGATGCTGGTCTCCCGAAACAGCAAAGCAAGGTCTCGCCCCCTGTACTCACGCTTTTTACTTGGTATCCCATTTTGCAGTTCACCGTAGCTCTTCTGGCGAACTCGCCCTTTAGCCATACTTGTCATGCTTGCCCTTGACCTTCAACTCGAGCAACCGCTCATGATAATCGCCCTCCCTTCGCGCCCTCTTCAGTTTTCTCACTTCATCTTCATCCAATCTGCGCCCTACTGCATCCTCCAACTCCTTCCGGCTAATCTTTGAGTAGGCCTTCTCCTCCTTGGATACGCGCAATTGTGGCTTGAACCTTGCTTGCATACGCACATGAAAGATTGTATCTGATGAGTTCTCCTCACCATCGCCCCGAACTTCGGCCCCAGCGGCGCCTCCAGCTTTTGATGTTGTCGTTTTTATGGTGAGAAATGCATCGTGCGGGGTACGGATCTGAAAATTTCCAGTCTTCTCGGGTGCGACGACTATATGGAATGATTCGAGAGGTGATACCGCATCGGCGGTGGCTGACAGAGCACCAATCTTGTCGCATGAAAGGTATCTGTGATGGCGCTGTTAGAATTTGCCCAATAAAGATCCGGAACTCCAACATACCTCCCGTGATGACCCTTCAGCCTAAAAGTTTCCGCTCCAGCCAGGCGATTCGCAACCCAGACCTGACGCACGTCATGGGGTTCAGCAGTGATGGGATTCCCGTCGACAATGTTCTCGATGGGCACGGCAAACACGGTGCCATTCGGATCGCAAGCGAGCGCGGAGGGCTTCTCGGTAGGAAGAACGATCATGATGGGCCCAGAGATATCCGTAGGTGCGTCGGCATTCACCCAGCTGTCATCGTTTTCGGCCTCTTCTCCTCGTTTCTGGACGGCGCTGGATTCGGCATCGGCGTCTCGGGAAGGCTTATCGTCGGTGCGCTTGCGCTTCTTGACTTTTTTGTCGCCCTTGAAAGACAGGGGTTTGACCATGGTCAGATTGAGTGTCGGTGTCGGTGTTGAGTGATTGGTGAAGCTGTCGAGTGGTTGATGGAAGCTTGAACTTGAGGCTCAAGCTTGAGCTTAACTTAACGGCAACGGCTGAACCGGGAAGCGGCGAGCTCCACACGGAAAAATGGGCTCTTGGACTCTTTAGGAAGGTACATGATTGGTCAGGCTGCATCATCCCCGTCCCCCGCACCCGCAGTTGCTTCATATGGGCAGGTGTCATGCACCTCATGTGTTAAGTGCAAGTGCCGAGATAAAATAAAAGGAAAGAGCATATCCCAGATAATTATAAAATTTCCAGGAAATTTGAGTCCATATCTTATATATCCTTACCTATTTTACCAAACCCGGAAACTCTGTCCAAGCGTCTATATCATGGCTTCTCAGGCACAAGCCGTTGCCGTGTCCCTCCAAGATCTCAAAGACGGTCCGTATTCTTTCACACATCTCGGCGAAGTAACTCCACAATGAAAGACTGACCCAAAATAAAGGCAACGTCCCATTCGAGACTCTACAGGAAGCTTTCGGTCCCGATTCTCTCGGTATTCTCATTGTCAAAGATGTCCCCCAAGAATTCCCAACTTTGAGGCGCCAAGCTCTCTCATACGCCTCTTATCTCGGCAGTCTACCGAAAGCAGAACTCGGTACAGTTTTCGCCCCATCTCACTCGCCTTGATTCTAATGTGGCAAACAGATAAGCTGGAAAATGCTCAAGCAAAATACCTTACCGGATGGTCTCTAGGCAAAGAGACTCTTAAGAATGGCCAAGTGGACACATTCAAAGGCTCATACTATGCCAACTGTGCCTTTTACATCGACCCAACTCTCGAGTGTGCCGCTCCCACTCCAGAATTCAGCCCAGAGACATTCCCGGAGTATCTTTCGCCAAACATTTGGCCACCAGAATCTGTTCTTCCTGGCTTTAAACCCGCCGTCACCGACCTCTGTCGCCTGATCATTGACACTGCCGTACTCGTCGCCCGCGCTTGCGATCGCTTTGCCGAGAAGGACATCCCAGGCTATCCAAAGGGCTACCTCGAGCATGTCGTCAGCACCTCCAACACCACAAAGGCTCGCTTGCTGCATTACTACCCTCAGGAAGCAGACCCTGCCGCTGGGGCCGATGCTGATGAGGATGATTGGTGTGCCACCCATCTCGATCATGGCTGTCTGACCGGCCTCACTTCTGCCATGTTCATCGATGAGCACACGACCAACCCTACAGTGCCCTCTTCCGCTGTACCAGGCAACTCTCTCACGCCTCTCGATGAGCTAGCCGCCTCCCCCGATCCTTCCGCAGGACTGTACATCAAGTCCCGTACAGGAGAAACCTTGCAGGTCAAGATCCCACGAGATTGCATTGCCTTTCAGACAGGTGAGGCTCTCGAGCGCATCACTGCCGGCCGATTTAAGGCTGTGCCTCACTTCGTTCGAGGAGTGCGTGCTAGCGTCAGCAATGGAAAGATTGCTCGCAACACCCTGGCCGTATTTACGCAGCCCAACTTGGGCGAGGAGGTGGACATTGAGCAACATTTGACTTTTGGAGAGTTTGCCAGGGGTATCGTATCCAAGAACACTGTTTCATAAAGGGCAATGTTTGGATAATTTGGTGGACATGAATGTTTACGATACATAGCCGATCAGTCTCAGTGAATATAGCGATACTTCATTCGCCTCGCCAAAGGCCTTGTCTCAAAATAAACAATGGTCGCAGACTGCTATTGTACTTGTTCTGAGGACTATCTGGCTTGTATGGGAAAAGATGAACGCAATCTAAGCAATCTTGTTTCCAAGACGAGATGCAATCAATGCTATAGGAGAAACAGAATATCGATCGTAACCTAAAAGAAGGAGGGAGGGGAGGAGCAAGGTGAGCTCTTCCAAAAAAGCAATGACATTGAAACGTCTCAAATGAAGTGAAACCTCAAATGGGAAAGAAGAGAACGAGAATGAAAATCCTTGTGGGGGTTCTCAACAAGGTAGCGCGTCATGGAATAAACCATAGGCTGGGAATGGGGGCTGTGGTAAGAGCCCTGACTTACTTCTGTGCAGCGACATTAAGCCCAAGCACCAACAAGACTCATGAAGAAGGCTCCAAAGAATACCAGGAGACAAGCATAGACTCGCTTCTTGCCTCGAAGGACTCGCCAGCTCTCATCGCTCAAAAAGTCCTCCGACAGGAGCTCAACCAGGGACGCAAAGGTGAGAAGACCAGCCGAGATGGCGTTCATGACACCGACCACGATCAAACCGATTTCAGAGCCAGGGCTGTAGAGGGTATGGGTTGCCAGGCCGATTGCTTGACCAAGAGGTGTGGTGCAGCCGTATGCGAGAGCCATGAACCAGGGCTGGAGCTTTCCCTTGGGCCACTTGACAGCCGAAATGCGAGCTCCGAGAGCCAAGCCTTCAAAGGTTTGGTGAAAACCAATGGCAATTAGGAGAATAATGAACTCGTTCCCAATGGACACACTCAGGGACATGCCAATGAAGATGCTGTGGAACAAAATACCGAGCTCAAGAAGAACGCATTGAAGAAGCTCCTTGCGCTTCTGCTGTTCGGGAGTCAGTGCTGGAATCTGCAAGCTCTCGACGCTTTTATGTTCAAGGCTTTCCCTAGCCAATTGATTTCCCCTGTCTTGAGCAGCCTCATCTTCCATCTCGGCTTCAGCACGACTGTTCCATGTGGTGAGACCGTGGCCAATACTTGACTGTCTACCGCTGAGAGGACCCATGTCGCGAACGGACAAGATACCAGCAGTGCCCATGCAGCCACCGTGATTCTTATTCTGGCTCTGGTTTTCCGGTGTTGAACCATCACCGTCGCAACAGTTTGACTCGATGGATTGAATGCGCCGGGACGGGTGGAAAACCATCTCGATGATGATAACGAAGAAGATGGCTGCCAGGGAGATGGCGCCTGGCATAGCTGGATAGTCAGAGGTCCAGAATTCGCCCAGGCAAGGGTCCCCTAGAGAGGTGAAAGCGGTTGGCAGCAAGTGGACGAAGGCGGTGGCGATGAGAACGCCAGTACCAAAGTGGCGGACGGCGAAGAAAAAGCGGTTGGGGATTCTCAAGCCCGGAAACTTGGCAGCCATAATGGGGAACGAGCAGGCAAGCGACGATACGAAGAAGATGATGAACAGGGCGCCGACGTGAAGCGGCATGTTATACTCATCCTTGTCGATGCCATTGGACTCACAACTGGAGGCTCTCTTGCGAAGGGGAGAAACATGGCTGGGAGACGAAAGTTGCTGAGAGAAGACTGCAGTCTCGCTGGCTGAGGCGGGAGAGTTCCAGGATGAGAGGACGTAAGAAGTAACAAAAACAGAGAGAAGCCAGATGGTCCAGCTCCAGACGCGCGAAAGGCACGAGGTAGTTGTGCCTCCGAAAAGACGATCATGGCCATCACCACCATGAATCGTCTTCAGACACGAGGACAGTCCTGGAATATCTTGTAAGTATTGAGATGGCACGAGCGAGCAGATTGATTGGCTCGGGTTCGGTGCTAGGTTAATATGCTTGGCAAATGGGAAACAAGGAGATGACCTACCCGACCAGCGGGATTGTCGTCCCGCGTCGGCCAAAGAGCCCTCGTTGGGCCCGGGGGGTTGAAGACTGAGATTGCTCTTTTCATCGCCATTTACGAGCCAACTTCCACTATTTTCACCGCTACCGTCGTCTTGGCCGGCGTCGACATGCTCTCGAAGATTGGAGATGCCGTTCAAATCCTGGCAGGTGGTGTGGGTGGCGGCCAGAGGAGGCGGGCTCTGGTTCCAGGTAAGATGCCGGAAGACGGACTCGTCCGCCTTGGAGAGACAAATCATTGTGTACGAGGTATTCGTGGGTGGGTGGTTGGTTGGCGATGGATGGAAGAGAGATGGGAGCAGGGAGAAACGGAGCAGTCTTGGGTGTTTATAACAGAAGACAAGGTTCAAAGGTTAGTCCTGTAGGGATATGCACTGCACGTATACAAAGTACCTCACAAGAAGCAAATTCTGCAATCGACAGTCAGACTTTGGATTGCAGACGTCGGCCTTTTATTTAACTTCTTGACAGTTCGTTGGTTGGAGGCGCAGGAGCTGCAGCTTGCAGGATGGTGTGCTCCACCGAAGAAGGTAAGAACATAAGGTGCTCCGTAGTTCGGGTCACCTCGACCCCGGTTTCGCCCGCGTGACCGGGGAAGTACATACAATACACTGGAGAAGGGTAGCTTTTGCTCTGTTGCCAGCTGGTCAAGTACCTCGTCAACAGGTCCTCTCCCCTACTCAGGTACCTTGAAACCTTGGCACCTCCATCATGTTCGGCGGCCGATGGAGATGGTCACCACCTTGACCACGTAATACGCCAGCTTAGTTGCTGCGCCAAGACTTCATGGTCGAGGCCCCGGACGTTGTCCGTCGGAGTTCTTTTTCTTTCTCCCCCTTCTTCGTTTCCATCTCCCTTCCTTCGGTCGGGTGGCCCATTAACTAAAATGTGACGCCGGAGACTTTCCGAACAAAACTCCATACGTTAGAAGAGGTGAAGCTTCCGGGTTTTGGCCATCACGGTGCTTTGCTTGCCTGCTCATGATACTGTTAAACTGTGTACTGGACACGTATATATTAGGCATTCAGCATATATTTCAGTGCGTAAATATCTCGTTTCATCATCATCAGCGTTTTCTTCTGGAACCTTGACAGTCGATACAACCCGTCACTCTATGCAGTATTAGCTAGTATTTCGAGGTCATTTAGGGCGCAGCTTGCCAAACTGCCATTGCCCACTTACCCTCATAATGACGCTCTTCATGCAGAAGCCATGTTTATTTACACATAATTACGCCGATGATGCCTCGACAGGAACAATAAACATCATCTGGTCCTTCAATGCCTCCCGTGTTGCATGGCCAATCAATGAGATCTGAATTGGAGATACTCCAGGATCATACTCGGTGAGCAGCAGGTTGAGATGTGCCAAGATGTATTAACGCTTTGTGAGACCTTGGTTGGCACCAGTCTTTGCAACTAACAACCACATTGATATATTCGCCTCTTCACGATTTACAAGCTGATGCAACTTGGACCATCGATGGAAGTCAAACTATGGCTCTTTTTAAGTCTCATTCCCCCCTCAAGAGACCTAAGATTTTTTTATGGCCTCGTGACATAGCATAATGTTGGGCCATCGAATTAGCTTGCGTCCGAGCATGAATATCGCCCCCTTTCTCAATCAAGAGTCTTACAGTTGCTTCATCACCTCCCCATGCAGCAAGATGGAGAGCTGTATCTCCACGATTTGCGCGAGCATGGACATCTGCCCCATTCTCAATCAAGAGTCTTGCAATTGCTTCATGCCCTTTCCTTGCTGCAAAATGAAGGGCCGTTTCTTCCTCCTGTGTGCGAGCATGAATATCTACCCCTTTTTCAATTAAGAGCCTTACAACTTGTTTATGACCGTTGCTTGCAGCCAAATGCAGGGCTGTTTCTCCATCCTGCGTACGAGCATGAACATCTGCCCCTTTCTCAACTAAGAGCTTTAGGGTTTCTTGCCTTGAGTAGTCATCCTGCACAGTGAAATGGAGGGCTGTTTTTCCATCTTGTGTGCGAGCATGAACATCTGCTCCATTCTCAATCAAGAGTCTTATAATTTCCAGGTTTGGAAAAAGTCTGTTGGCAGAGTAATGGAGAGCCGTTTCCCCAGACCTTGTGCAAGCATGAACATCTAACCCTTTCTCAAGTAAGAAGATCACGGTTTCTTCTATTCCTCCTCTTACAGCAAAATGAAGGGCCGTTTCTTCCTCCTCTGTGCGGGCATGAACATCTGCCCCTTTTTCAACCAGGAGCCTTGTAACTGCCTTGCTTGTCTTTGCAGCAAGATGAACGGCCGTCTCCCCATATCTTGTGCGAGCATGAATATCTGCCCCTTTCTCAATCAAGAGCCTTGTAAATGCCTCGCTTCTCCGTGCAGCAAGATGAAGGGCCGTCTCCCCATATCTTGTGCGAGCATGAATATCTGCCCCTTGCTCAACCAAGAGCTTTGCAGTTACTTCCCTTTCTTCCCGTATAGCCAAATGTAGGGCCGTCTCCCCATATCTTGTGCGAGCATGAATGTCTGCCCCTCCGTCAATAAGGGGCTTGATTGCACCCTCCGCACCAGTCCGTATGGCCAGGTGTAAAGCTGTTTCTTTAGGTCTGTCGCCGCCGTCGATATCTACTCCTTTCTGTACAAGAAACTTGATTGCGTTTGGGTTTCCCAATCTGACCGCGCTCAAGAATAGGTTCTGTCGATCCTGAGCTTTGCCAACGTCAACTTCTATCACGACAAAGAACTCTGCCAGTGCCACGTAACCTTCCTCGCGGGCCGTGAACGGCATTGCTTCCTCAATTGGATCAGTTTCCAAACCATGCCCAAACAGTTCTTTCTCATAAGCACGGCATAACGATGAGCGGAGGATGTCTCTGACCGCAAAGCCCTTAATCTGCCAGTCAAAGGTAAGTAGCATATTCGTCAGGGATTCGGCAGCTGCCCAATTGCCAAATTGTAGCAGCTGGGCCAAGATCCTGACCCCAGATACGCTTGAGCGTGCCATGCTGGCTTCAGGGTTGGCACCTCTGTCAACGAGCAGGCTCACTGCTGCATCCTGGTCATTCTCGGAAGCTCTCTCGAGCGGTGTCTTGCGTCCGCCGTCTGGCTCATTGATGCCGACGCCTTTTTCATCAAGAAGAACTCTGATTATACCCAAGAGACCCTCTCGAGCGGCCCAAGAGAGTGGGCTATAGGTGTCTGATTTCACATTGGTCTGGCGCTTCAAACCCTCTGCGATGTCGACTCCATCATCATTGATGCTCGAGCGCAAGTTTAGAAGAGCGTTGACACTGTCTTTGCTGGCAACTACCATCGCAGCCACAAGAGGATGTCCATATCGCCCTCCTACATATCTGCCTTTCCTGAGATCGAACCGCTGGTCTTGCTCGAGCCTTACACGAATGAGTGTTGATAGTCCCTTCTCCGCAAGGATATAAAGCAAATCTACACCGGGCTTGTATCTGCGAACCTCGTACTTCTCAAACCTGTTGACCATGCTGACCCATTCAGAAACAGGGAATTGGTTCAAGAAATCGCATTGAGGAATCACGCGCGCTGCTGAGTTGGCATGAGCCAAAAGATACCGGCTGGCATACTCCAAAAGGGGGAAAGGCTTCAGTACGTCGGTTGACGGTAGCGAGTTAAGGGATGCGCGAACCGAGGGGTGCGTCATGTAGAACATGCAGCACTGTTTAAGTCTCTCATGGCTGGGACCTTCCCAGTCCGGACCAAGATCTGGCCACAACTCATAAAGACCACGATCCTTTATGAAAAAATCTCGAACGGATTCATGGATGAATTGTACAAGTGGCTCCTTGGCTTTCGTGATTTCTGCTAATCCTTTAGAAGAACTGATGACACATCTGTTCCAAGAGTCGCTCGCATCTGAGCTACTGACAATGGGAAAATCTGAATCAACGAGGCCATTCAAAGATAATCCTGACCAAAGGGCGTGGTAGTACTCCTGGGGCTTCAAAGGCCGCTCTGCGAAGAGTATCCAGAGAACACAGAGCAACAGCTCCTCCATATTCTCATTATCCCTCTTCAACAGGTCTTTAAAGAGTTCGCTCAGTCCAATCGGAGTTTCTTCCAATCTTTTCTTAATAGCCAAGCCGCCTCTACGGTTCTCTCTGTTCAAAATGTCGACAACGAGAACAACCCACAAGAAAACCCCGGAAGCTTTATCGAGCATTGTCAGTCGCAACTCCTCCTTGAGTGCAACATTTTTAACTCGCAAGTGGCTTTTGATGTACTTTTCCAGGTCTTCAGTGTGGCCATTTTGGTCCTCCAGCGTGAGTTGCATTCCTAGTCGAACCTCGATATAGGGGTAATGGCGACTTGATAAACAGATTCGAAGCAAGATATCGTTATCTGTGCAATACTCAGCCAGGTCTTCAAAGTACTCGACCATATCCATGACTTGTTGTTCATCGCATTCGTCAAGAGCATCGATGAAGCAAGTGAGTGGGCGTTGTCCAAGCTTGAATATGGCATTTCGAAGGAGTTCTTTCAGGACATTCAAAGGTGGACAGTCGGTTTGGCCGCGAGGAACCAAGTCAGGATCCTCAAGAACTTGTTGAAGATCAGGAAATCTTTCAAGAAGTTGTAGAAGTAAAGACCGATACATCCCAGATATAGACTTCTCCAGAGACTCGCCTCTGGCATTGAAAAAAAAAGAAGCAGTGAGAGCATCACGGCGGCGGTCCTTTTTCCTCATCTGCATGTAGATGAACTTCATAATTGTAGATTTGCCCGCTCCAGGCTTGCCTCTAATCCACAGAAATCCATGGTGTTGAAACAATTTCTTGGGGTCAAGCCATGACACATACTCTGGATGTTGGAGGAACCATTGACAAGTTCTGGCATACGCAGGCTTGATGGCGGTTTTGCGAGAGTCGATTTGCTGGAATCCAAGGGAGTCAAGTAGTTGCTTTCGACGGTCGGTAGATGCACCATGCTCTACTAACAATGCGCCAGTCAGTATGCGTAGTACTCAGAAGGCAAAATCGTTAACATACCGGGATTGAGCACGCGATCAGTCTCTTCCACCGCAGTTTCTGCCGCTAAGATCTCCAAGAACTCTCTCGCGTATGCGGCGGCGGTTGCTGCTGCATATCTTTGCCATTCTTTGGCTTTATGCGAGTCCGAATAATCGCAGATGCCCCGGATTGTGAGACAGGGAAGAATGTCCATTAACCCTGCAGCTTCCATTTCAAAACATATGACATCTAGCTCTTTTGCGATTTGATCGCGAGCCAAGGCATCTTTCATGACCTTGTTCCCCGACGCGATTGCGCCATAATGGATCATTGGATCGTCCGAAAGTCGTGTCTCCCGCAGTACCAGTTTTGAAGCGTCGCACATGCTGCAATTGGGGCCAGAGGATGGGTGCTTATACGAAGCTTGGAAGAGGCGATCGGGTGTGCTTGGACGATGATACTTGGGCGATCCTGACATCTTCGCCATCAAGATGGCCGGGACTTGACTTCGATGTTGCTCGTGTATCGCTCGTAAGCTAGCAACGGCTGTACGGAGCGAAGATGCGGGCCTCTCCGCAACTGCTGTCCTCTGGAAATCCTCGCCTTGAACAGTTTTTCCTCGATCATACTGCATCACCCTCGTTCCAACAACAATGTCGCCCAGGCGAATATCCGCACCGTTCGTAGGTACTCCGCCTCCAATGCCAACCATTAGGCCATGGCGAATGAATGGGAAAGTACGCTTCAAATTAGTCAATACATTTGCAGCTTTGTCTAGACCATACTCTGGTAGACATGCTATGACAATGTTGTGTTGCCCGATGTTGCCTAACGAATACGAATTGTCGTCGTTCGGCAGAACCGGTAGTGTCGGATGGATCTCGTCAAGCATGGCCTCAGCGGCAGCCTTCTCGATGGGAAGTGCGCAAATCCACGCGACGGTGTAGAGGTCGTACGAATGCCCGTTCTCGTAGCCATGGTGGTAGGTTTTCTGTCGCTTCGACAGTCGACACAAGTCTGCCTCGTCATGGTGTTCGGGTGAGGCCCTGAAGCCAGACTCGGTGAATCTCGATGCGTTGCTCATGACGATAGTTCAGTTCAATTCGTAGATATCGCAGGCAGGCAGGTCGGATTAGCGATGCATCATACGCAACTCATGGTGAAGTTGGGTTCTCAGGAACGTGCGTACAATAGGCAGAGGGGAAAAAAATGTTTTGGATCCTGGAGATGACTTGGCAAAAGGTTCGCATCCCAGAGCAAGGCTCTTCGCGAGTTGCCTTGCTCAGCCACTGCATCTGGCCATGCATGTTGGGCCTCGATCATTGGACAGCGGGTGCATTAGTGGGTCCCCAAGAATGGCCGTCAGCGCAAAGCCTGAAGGCAGACTGTCCAATTGCAACCCATCACAAGCGCCATCCTATGGAGTGCTGAGGGAAGAAAATCGAGAGAACATGGGTGCAGGTACTCTGTAGGACGATAGGCAGAACCTAGGATGGATAAGATGAGGTTACTGCTGTTTGGACTGCCTCCGCCATAGTATAGGTACCTACCGAGGTATGTAGAGGGCATAAAAACGCCCCCCCCTCTATATACATAGGTACGTTACACAATACTGTCGAGACAGATAAGAGTTGGGTAAATAAAAACAACCTCAGTACAATCATGATTGATTAGGAAATGAAGACCGATATCTTGGGAGGGGCAAAGGTTCACCTGTCTTTAACTTCGTATTCGAAAACGTAGCTCAACTTTCTTAATGAGCTTCAGTCGCTGTCGTCATCCGCACCATCCTGAGCTCACCCACCACCCCGCCAAACTCCGGCCCCTCCCCCTCTTCGGTATCACTTCATCTCAGCACGCAAACACACACAACCTATAAAGCCCAAGCACCTTCAACACTTCGAAGCTTTATCAATTTCCCATATTCAATCAAACAAAACGTAAAAAGCAAAGAATCCCACCATCGCAATGGCTCTCCCTCCCAAGTTCGCCGGCCACAAGTACGAGTTCGCCCCGGCCCCCTCGACGCCGTCCGCGGTCGCCTACACCACGCACACGCTCGAAATCTACCTCGACTACGCCTGCCCCTTCTCCGCCAAGATCTTCCGCGCCCTCAACACCGCCGTCATCCCCGCCGTCAAGGCCAACCCCTCGTGGGCCGACAAGCTCAGCCTCATCTTCCGCCAGCAGGTCCAGCCGTGGCACCCGTCGTCGACGCTGCTGCACGAGGCCGGGCTCGCCGTGCTGCGCCTCCGCCCGGACAAGTTCTGGGAGTTCAGCGGCGTGCTCTTCGACGAGCAGAAGGACTACTTTGACGCCAACGTGGTCAACGAGACGCGCAACGACACGTACCGCCGGCTAGCAAAGGTGGCCGCCAAGGCGGGCGTCGACGAGGAGCAGTTCTACCAGCTGCTGGTCATTGCCGACAAGCCCGGCGCCGACGGGTCGCTGAATGCGGGGAACCAGGTCACCAACGACCTCAAGGTCGTCACCAAGATGAACCGCCTGATTGGCGTCCACGTTACGCCCACGGTCGTGTATGACGGTGTTGTGCAGGACATTAGTTCTGGGTGGACCATTGAGCAGTGGACGGAGTGGCTCACCAAGAACGTCGTCTAAGTGGCATTGTTGTTGTGTGCAATTGTGATGCTAGGGATACAGTCACAGGTAACCAAATGAAGTAAAACAATACGGAATAAATCATCTCATCATCAGGCCTGACATCCAGGTTCAATTGCAACCTCTCATGTGTCCCTCGTAGACGTTCAATTACATGTCCGTAGATTGATTGATAATCACCAATCAGCAAGTGTCAATTAAGATGACCCTTGTGTCAACCACCAACATCCACACCTGGGCTCTGTTCTCAAGTGCCGTGAGTTAAGCCACTTCAGGACATGACGACTTTTCGCAACAAGCTGTCTCTTCATCTCGGTCCATTCACATTGCGTCGCTTCTTACACGTATCTTTGCAATGTTGCAATTCAGAACCATTATTCCACGGCTCCGGCCAATCCAATTGACATCTCCTTTCACCCCTTCTTCCCTCACAGCATCTCTACCTCGCACATTCCGTCGTTCGCTACAGAAAACTCTCCAGCTGCAATCACCAATAAGGTGCTATTCGCGAGTCAGCCCTGACAAGTCATCTCGAATTGAGGACGAGCTCAAGCGACTGGCTAGAATAGCTTCAAAAGATGGGAAGAAACCTGGTATGACCCCAATTGCTCATATAGCAAAGTCATGGCTGTATACATCGTTACTAACAAACCCCCCAGAATTCCCAGAGAGGCTCATCATCTATCATGGCGGCACAAGCCGAACCACATTCTTGGCCATGGTGAAAATCACCACCTTATTCATGGGAGCCTTTTTCTGCTTCGTGGTTGTTCCCGGATACATCGAAGCTGAGAAACCCGTGTGGGAAAGTGCTGGCGGTACGTTCTCTTTCATCCCCCATCTCACTCATATCCTCAGTCAAGTCGACTTCTTTAATCATCACCACGCAACGCAGCCCCAAAGACAACTCAGCTAACATCATCCCTCCAAAGTCGCACTCTGCGGCATCATACCCATCCTCTTCGTAGCCTTCGTAACCTCCTCCTTCGTCACCCACATCCACATCCACCTGCCCCCCTACGCCCGCGCCTCACGTCCCATCCTGGAGCGCTTCGTCCAGACCCTCCCGCCCACCACCCAGCTCACCCTCACCACCATGAGCTTCATCTCCAAGCCGCGGTACAGCTCGCTCCAGGTCGGCCATCTCTCGCCCACCCGCCGCCGCTTCGGCCTCATTAACTACGTCCGCGACACCACCGACGAGAACGCCAAGCGGAAGTGGTACATGTTCCGCGCTATCGGTAAGTTCTATGTCCAAGAGAGGCGTCCCGTGAGGAGGGCGCGCTACGAAAAGGAAAAGAAGGACAAGATCGATGCTTGGATCTGGGATACTGTCAAGGAGAAATTAGACAAGAAGCCTCGGGTGTAAGAATCGCAACCGGATAGGCTCTAGCCCATCACTCTATGCCTCTGGATCCAGCAGTCGGAGAAATGAAAACACTCAAAATACTTGGATCAATCCGATACTGCCACGGCACCCCCCAGCCCTGTTCACAAGTCATTGTCGAAACTGGCCTGTATATAGCAGAAACGGTGGAAGGCAATGTGACAGACAAGGATCTTTGCACAAAGGATCGAGACGAAAAGCACGCCGTATTCATATTTAATCAATCCACCCAAGCAAACCACGCCGGAGCTTGCTTTACCCAAAACAAAGAAAAGTAGGCCGTGTTCGCCTTGGCTTGCCGGTGTTTGCAAACCAAGATCCAGTCGTTTGCGGAAATAATAGTACATCCATATCCCAAGAGTCAGGCACCAAACCCCCTTGGTAGCCCTAAATCAAACGCCCCCTTCGTACCTCGTGAGTTATTTCCTTTTCAGCTCCCATCTAGAAAATCCATCTCTTTCCCGCACTGCGATTCGTCTCTTCATGGGTCCTCTCGTGATAATATGACAACCGTAATTATTACAATACAAGCATCGTCGAGGCCCCTCGAAATGTGATTCGTGCAACTTCTTAAATCCAGCGTCCCTGAGCGCTTGGTTCATATCGGTCATCGTCCAGCGATACGTCGGTAGATGGGACTCGCCAGAGAATCCTGTTGAGCTCACGTTTCGCCTAGATTGCGGCGTGGGGTTAAACGATATCGTCCTATCCGAGGTCCGTGATCCAGTTCCAGTATTATTCCGGCCTGGCATCACCCTGGCCTCAGTGACGTTTCACAACCGGTCCACTATCGTAGTCCCAAGCCCGCTTGAGACCACCCTCGTAGACACTGGCAACAGATTCTTGCCACATGGCTGGAGTCACAAAGCTTGTCACGGGCGCCGCAGAATACTGTGATGGTGAGAGTTGTTGTGAGCCAGCCGGCAAGGCAGCGTGTACGGCCTGGATATCCTGGAGGGTCGGGACCTCTGTGGCACCTGCCGACGACGCAACATTTAGAGGGCTGGATTGAGGAGGGGTAGAGGTGGGCTGTGGATGGGCGGGCGTACCAAATGTCGAGTTCCATTGTCTAGTTGAGTTGTTAACATTCAAGATCCAGTCGAGGCGCGGGAGTGGTACTTACTCGAAGATCCTAGAGGGATTCCACCCAGGCTGGTCCGAAATAGACATGTTCTGCGCCATGCCTGGAGCCTGGGTTCCTTGAGACATCATGACGAGCGACTGTGCAATTGGAGAGTCACTCTTGCTGTCCACAGGGCCGGCGGAAATGGGAGGTGTGATGGGGTGGCTGGTGTAACTGACTTGTTGGGCACTCTGAGTCTCCAGCGCCTGATCCAGTGATCCTGATCGATGTACCGGCGGTCGGTATCCTTGAGTTCCCTGTGGCGGGCTTGAATGAGTAGATGGATGGGGACTTCCATACGGGAATGTTGGCTTCAGCACAAATGGTTTCCGAACATCGGCTGAAAAGGCCTCGCGCAGAGCGTTGATCTGCTTCTCCAGCTCAGGCATCGACCAAGATTCCATCACCTTCTCGAGAAGTCTCATGTGTCTCGTAAAGAACTCGCGTGCATCGTTGTTCAAATCAGGATCCGGGGAAATGATGGCAACCTGTATTGGTCATAGTTAGATCGGGGCCTATTACTACAAATATGCGAATAAACATGACGGCGCCTACCAAATGAATAACGATGCAGGATAATCCGGCGTACACAACGAAGCTGTAGCCTCGCTGCATGCATTGAAGGCCAGTCAAGCCAAAGTTGTTGTAGGTAGCTTCCTGCAAGCGGCACACGGTTTTGGCCGAGTTGTAGCATACCATCATGTGGTGCTTCCATTGACCATCCGGGGAATTGGGATCCAGGAATGACAGCTGTGGCCGGTGGAAGAGAATCAGAGTCAGATAGTAGTACGCATGCATGTTTCCGAGATAATGGGATGGTGTCCATGGTGGCGAGTTATCAGGAGGAAAGGATATCGCGAGGTCAGCAGGGATTTCGGTCAACCAAGTCGTAAATGACTGGTTGAGCTGCTGGAACTCAGGATCAATCCCCCAATCTTTACGTCTCCTGACGCGGGCGTAGACCTTGCTCATCTTGCTTACGCTCCGTACCAACCGAGCAAAGTAGGTGAAGTTGCGCGAGGCATGGTATTCGCTGTCGTCGCAGCCAGGAATCGGCCGTGGTACACTAAAGTCAACAGAGTCTATAGAGACTGCAAGATCATGGCGACCTGGAGGATTGTTAGATGGGTTTCGGCAAAGTCGAGAAATTAGAAACGGTACCCTGTGGTGTTCCAACCATACACTCGCACACGAAGACCACCTCCCAGATCCTAGTCCGTAGCTGACACTCCTGTGCAGTGTAGTCGCAAGGTTTTCCTGCTTGATGATCTTCATAATGTTCATCTAAACCAAGATCCTTGCCAATTTGGACGCATTGAACAATCGTCATCCAGGATCGATAATAATATCCTCTTTTTGGAGCCGCTTCGCGGGCTTTGAGAATGATCAACAACGCCTGGAGGGTGCTCAATCTCGGAACGTCCATAAATGAATCCGCGTGTCCTTCCCAAGTCAGTTGACAGCCACCATTTAAATTTCTAGCAGACTTACTGGTCGCAAGTGCCAGCCATTGCTGTCCCTCCGTTGGATCCTCGGCCAATCGGCCTCCAATGGCGAAAATGGCTTCGAGAATCAGAGGGGATATTGACTCTCTATCAGTGTTCCACTGCTGGTAAAACAGCGTCTTGCATAGAACCGGCACATAACTATGGACGTGAGCGAAGTAGAGGTCGAAATAGTGTAGCACAGTCTCGTCATCCGGCATAAGTTCTGGCGGTATGCGAATTTTCAAGCCGGGAGCTGCCATTATCGCGGGGAAGTTATTCCTGTAGTCATCCGACTCTTCAACCACAGGCGCTTCCTCCCGACGGAATGACGCCTTATTTCTAAGATATGGAGCTATTCAAACTTGGTTAATCCAGGACCAAGACGAGTCAATGGTTTCTCGTACCTGTCCCTGCTTCGTTGACCTTCAAGGTTCCAAGCAAATCAGCAAGGTCCTGGTGCTGATAATCGCCTGGAGAATAAGCTTCAGGTGAAGACTCCTGTCGGGGCGGTTGTTGCTGCTGCATGGGCGGGGTGGGAAACACATTCTGCGCTGCGTACGTATGATCAATCATCGAAACTGGTGGCTGGACAGCTCCATAGGACATGTTGCCATGTGTTTGGGTCGTATCATAAGGAACATGTTGGTAAGCAGCAGAGCCTGGATCCGGGTACGGCTGTTGGGTCGTATACATAGCAGAGGGAGGAGGTTTGGGGGCCGTCTGAAGAACTTGCTGTTGCATGGATATTTGCTGGAACTGGTCAGGGTTCATCTGAGGCGGCTCGTACGTTGTTGAGTCTGTAGAGCCATCGTAGCCATTCGGGCGTACACAATGCAGCTTAAGCCGGATACAAGCTGAGCATGGCCAAGTGTTTGTGGTTGCGGCATCGCACTTGATCTTTCTTCTTCGACAACCCTCGCAGGCTCTCATGACTGAAGATAATTGTCAGCTAAACAATAGACCAGCGCAATCGAAACAGCAGATCCCCAATCATACCCTTGAGCCGTTTGTGGCGGTTGTGCTCATCGACGAAGACATAGTCTACAGTGGGGGGTCAGTCACGACAATTGATGTGAAGCGGGGTCCGAGTCGTAGAGGGCGCACTCTTCTGTGTCTCGCGCTGCGCATATTGCTGCGGCGCAAACGAGAAATTGTTCATTTGGGAGTTCTGGGGCAAGATGCGGCGTACGGAAGGGTCGTTTTCGGACATGGTGGGCGGCGCGATAGCGAGGTCACAGCCTCCAAAAGCGTCGAGATTCGAGGTCGCCAGCAGCCAACATGAAGTCGGCGCGCGACGCAGCGGAATCGGGCGGAGATAAGCTCAGAGATGCAGGTGCGAGGTGGTTTGGTATTTCACAGCTGCGCGCAATTTGCGGAAAGCGCCGTAAAATAGACCGGCGTCAGCTGTGTTGCTCGTGGAAGAGGAATTCGTTTCTCAGTCGGCAGCGTGGCGATGTGTGGCGAGTGATGACGGCGAATTGGCGACGCGGCGGCAGACGACAGACGGAGACGGAAGACGGGACGAGCCAGGCGGATACGGAGCTGTGCGCGCAGAAGGCGGTCCAGGCTCTTATTATGGAGGAACAAGCCAGGGAGGTGAGGGAGCTCTGTTATGTAGCTATCAGGTTGGGTAGCAGTGACTGAACGGGGAAGTAAAAACGACTGGGCCTAGGTGCTGCGGCGATCGTATTAAAGGTGAAGCTACCAGGACCGCGGCAGCCTCTCCAGGGTGTTCTCAAGGCTAGAGGCAAAGAGGGACAGTACCAGATGGCCCTTATTAGACTTGGGACTTGGGACTTGGGCCTTTGGGGTGTGCGCATCCCCTCTCGCTGTCTGCTGTGTGTGTGGTGGGAGTGTCAGCGTGGGTGTGGGAGTCGGTTGGCCATGAACCTTGGCGTGTGTGAGAGCCCAGATGGCCTTGAGCCTTGGAGAAGCCTCCGCGAGCCTTAAGGGGGGCCTGGAGCCTTGACGCTGAACCCGGGCCTAGCCCTGGCCTTTTTTGGCGGAGGGTTTTGGGCTTGCGATACTTGGGGATCACGACAGGGCCGAAGACAGGGCCGACTAGGCAGGGGCGTCAGCAGGGGAGGGTGATGCAAGTGAGGGAAAACGGTGTCGCGGGTGTGGATTGTAGACGCAGAAGCGCAGAACGAACGTGGAAGATGGGGCGTTGGAGTGGAATTGACCAGTGGCTCCAGTGGGCGACTCTCCACTATTCTGTTCGAAGGGTTGTGTTGGGGGTGGACGTTGCAATGAGGGCGGTCACGAAGGCAGACGACCACCGGGGGGGACGCCGCCTCATACGAATATAGTGCTGAGGTATCCTACCATGTCTGTCTACAGGCAAGGTACTATAGAAGCGGGATCCGAAGGGGGGGATGAGGGATGCGGATTCAAGAAGAAAAACAATTGCGGAGCCGTGCAAGATGTCTTGTGATGCGACGATAAATTGGTGATGTTGATCGAGCCTGCGACTTTGAGACCACGGTGGAGTGATTACGAGAAGCCGCCTAAAGTAAAAAGGAATTGGAGGAAAGAGGCAGTCTTGTGATGCAGATGCAATAACGGGTAGGCGCCAAGTACGGGGTTCTGTAAAGTCGGTAGGTTCCAGGTTGGTATTCCAGGGAGGAAGCAAGAGGCCTACTAAGCATGCACTGAGGAAGGAACCACGGTCAGAATAACCAAGGCGGGATTCAACGCATGTAGCGATAGCACCTGTACGGAGTACCAATCCAGGAGGACATCAGTACTTGCAAGCTGATATCTATTGTGTAGGATACTGTAGATGCGAATGGGCCTTCAGGGAATTCAAGACGGACACTGATAAATCCTCCCGCTGCAACTGCAGCAGCTCTTTTCCGACTGTAGGCAGGTACCTGGGTAGGTAGGCAAATAGGTAGGTAATAAGTGTCGGTGCCTTGTCGGCCAGGAGTGTCAGACGGCAAAGTGCGAACCTTGGATGAAACGGGTAGGTCGGGGGGGTGTGTGGTGCGTTGATGACGATTTATCCCTCGACGCTTGAATCAATGACAACAAAGGGATCTTTTTTAGTGACGGAGGGGGCGTGGATGCCACTGTGGGTAGTGGAATGGGGGAGAGTGTGGATATGGCTTCTTGATCTTGAGGAACTTTCCTAATACTATCCAAACGTTTTTCCTGTGGGACTTTCGGTCTTCTTATTATTAGTTATTTTCAGCTGGGATGAGATACTATCTGGATATCTACTCTACAATACATAATTAGGTAATCTGTAGGTGCTCCAGATGTCTCGATCAAACGTGGATATCGACGATGGGAATGAGGGGCGTTGATCCCATCTTTGCGGGATGGCTGATGGTTGTCAAGTCGATGCCTTCCTCCCTTGTCCGGTTAGGAGGATTAACTAGATCAAGGGTCCGCGAAATTTCCCTTGAGCAGCAGTACCCAATGATCGACTAGAACCACAGTATGCCATGACAGACGATGCGCAATGGGCAATTTTAAGGTGCTTATTAGTACATTTGGACGCTCATGCGAGAGGAATGTCGATGAATGAATGGTTGGGTAAACGACGGCATGACCAAGTATCCCTTCCCCGTATGCAGTATCGGGACGCGCTGGAGATATGTGCGACGTACTGCGTACAACCCAGCATGAGCAGCATGAGCCAACGTCTCTGGGTACCAGGTACGCGGGTCCTCGAGCCACCTCCTTGCTTCAACACGATTCTCCGATGTCTGCATGTTATTAGTACGCGCAAGACCAACTAGGCAATGCAGGCATCTACCAGTGTACAGATATAAATGGTTAGGCACAACAAGTAGGTATACTTTCGAATTGAGAACGGATATTAACCATACGCCTTTTGGGCTGGCTGCATATTGGTTCCTATTCAATCCGGACCTTTCGCAACCAACCGTCCGCGGCAAGCGGCAAGTGTGTACTGTACCCCAGAAGCTACCTATCTCTGTACACGTATTTTTGCGGGCAAGGTACCCTATTCCTCCCACCCTTTCATCATCTCGCGTTGTATTTGCTGCATACGACGTACTGCCAGACTCCAGCGCGGGTGTGTCGCTCCACCGCATGCGGACTGGGCTGCACTTTATGCTGTACTCCGTAGATGGACGCCTCCCCCTCCACCTTCACGCCTACGACGTACTCCGTGCTACAATGATGTAGGCGCTTCTTATACTGGTACCACACAAATCTCAGTTGGACGGCATTGCAAGACCCGTGGTTGCAATGAAGATGCGGCGCTCGTTGGCCTTCCAAGGTACTTCCGGACGGCCCCATTTCATCACATTGTTGCACAGGAGTGGGATAATAAGGATATCCGTGATCACTCGTACAACTGAGCGACCTGAAGGGGTGCGCCATCTCACCGTTTCTGCCCAGCAATCCAACGTCTACGAAGCCGGTATGTATTTTATCGAGCATCTGTACAAAGTACTTGGTACATCAAGCGCGGAGTTTACATGCAACAACACGTACACTGTGCTCCGTGTTGAATCACTCCGTAAGTGCCAGGGGCACGTCTCTGATGAGGCTCACGCAGCTACGTATTTAATGGCATTAGTAGGGCTAGACTACCCATTGCCTTGCAGGCTAGCACCAAGCGGGGGAGACCCGACAATGCTGTCAATCTCTTGTAATGGGCCCGGCGCTGTGGGTTAGGGTCCCGAATTCTTCGCGGGGGTTTTCACACAGTAGCTCCAACAGCGCACGTAGCCATGTTTGCTCAGAGGAGAGTGACAATGGGTCGTGCAAATACAGGAGGCCTATGTCTGGATCAGGTCGTGTCCCGACGAAGCATCTCCAAGTTAGGCCTTGTGCTGACGGGTCGTCACCTTACCGTCCGTCTGTCCCTCCTCTTCCTCGCCGAATTGTTGCACCAGACTGCCGCGTCCGGACAATTCGGACAGGCCGCGGAGTAGCCTGTGTTCAAGATCCACTACCTCGAAGCTCAATCAGGAGGTGCTGTGTACAAGCAAAAAACATGTCGCGTTACATGTGAGATGAGCAAGACGCGGCATCGTGCGTACCAGGGCAGCGAGCCAGGATGCAACTATTTTGCTGTGCCGCCCCCAAATCAATGCATTGTCCTGGTTGTTGTTGGGCCTACGTAGTACTATACGACGTATGTAGTAGGTAGGCTCTCAGGGGTAGAATAGAGATGGACAAAGGTGTGTCTGACCTGTGATGTCCTGCTATACAAAGTGCGTCTCCCAGTACGAAGGTACTTTACTGGCGATGAGCGCTGTCGAGTTATTATTATGATGATGACGTCCACCGTCGCCGCAACCACCACAGCCACCGCAACGGCCGGCAGGGTTGGAAGAGTCGGCTACCGACTCATTTACTGGCTATCTGGATGATATGACCTGGGATGGCTATTATCATCTAGCAGTTGCAAAGCTTCAAAGGCTAAATCGACATCATCAAGCGAAACAAGCCTCCCACCTCAGAGGAGGACAACACTACCGATTACACTGTCGCGAAACGAAGGTTATACATCGGGATCTAAGAGTGGGTTTGTGGAACTGAAGAAGGAACCCCACCGCCTTACCGTTGCCGTCGCCCACACGGAGTACATCATCTTGTCCTTCCAGGTTGGGTAGGTGCTATGCGACGTAACTTAGCAGGTGCGAGGAAAGAGTTGGTTGGTTCACCATGGCAAGCACTCCCGTAGGCAGTCAGTTGGCAATCCATCCATCGTCTTGCACCAACAAGATGAACTGACTGCAAAGTCCTTTTGCTTCTAAACTGTCCTCATTTATTGAGTTTCTTCCATCAGCCATCTCGGGCCGACACCAAGACGACTCCAACCCCGAACTTTGAGTCTTTGCCGCTTTGCGGAGGAATTGCGACTGGAAACCGAGTCATTCCAATATTCGTATTCGTCACCTGCATGCTGCACCACGGCTTGGTAAGAATAGTCCTAAGAAAATGTACCCGGAGGGCGACTATCGAACACACAGACATTGCGGAGAAAGCAAGACACAGTTCAACGCAAAACCTCATTCAATATTCACGTGGTACACTACCTACATGCACGTACAACTCATCTCCGGATGGTCCTTTCGCCTTGGATGTATCTCTCGGTAGGTATCTTGCAATCCTTTTTTCGCCTCCCAGGCGCTTAACTTACAAGTACACTGGGCATGGGATTTAGGCCCTCCACAGGGGTCTAGCGAGATACCCTGGTACACTGATATCCACCGTCCTCTCCCTCCCAAGGTACGTAAACCTACCGTCCCCATGTCGGCATCTCCCTCTGCACCCTTTGATTACCCGCGGAGAGACGGCTTAGTTACATAGGAGAGCCGGGTTGTCCCCGTACGGTTACCGACACCATGGCCCAAAATACGGAGGAGGCGCCATAACGGTCAGTTGATGGTCATGTCGAGTCGATGGCATGTCGCGAGTCAATGTGGATCTCAGGATTCAAGTCGGTGTTAACAGCTCTCACCTTGACCTGCAGTAGCTCAGCCCAACGCGCGTCAATCGGACATGTATGAAGTATGTATTACGGTACTGTACCATCGCTTCGCGGAGGCTACGATCTTCCCCTTCATGCAGTTGACTGAGTTTCGGTATCTACCGCTCTTTGGTTCATTGCTCAAAGGTTTGAAGTACTACCTATGTAGTGGGTAAGTATGGATTACATGGGAGCCTCGAAGCCAGACAGCCTCATCATCGTTGTGTGCGGAAGGGATACAATAAAATGGCACAGTCAAAATGATTGCTGTCAACAAATCACATCAGAAAGCGGACTATTGGCCATCATATTAATAACAGGGTCCCCGGATGACGACGACAGGAGTGAGCTCTTGGGATGGGAACCTTTGAGTCCTTTATTAAGCGATACTGTTCAACCATGCCACCCACCCTCAGTCTTGATGTTGAGGATGGAGAACCTGGGCATGGGTACTCCATCAACCAGCCAACATCAAGAGTTCTGAGAAGACTCCTCAAGCAATGATTCTGCACCCTCCCCTTTCTGGTAATTGACGGATAAAATCGAATGGTTCCTGCGGAGAATCGGAGTTTGACTGCCATCTGACGGAAAGGAGGAAGACAGCCAAGGCAGCATCGACACCCAACCCCAAGGATGATCAGCAATCCGATGCTGATCTGGACCGAGTGATTTCGACGAGCAGCAGTAGGTTGGTTCCGAAGTTCGCCGATCCAGGGCATGTTTCCCACATTCGAGGACAGATCAATTCGACATGGCCAGCTTGCCAGCATCAGGGATACTGTATCAATGTTTCCACTAAGCCATGGTCTGTTCCCGCCGTATCGACGTCAAGTGCCCCAGGATCCGAGCCGACGCTTAGCCTCCAACTCCTAAGGACAACCCTGGTCCTCCCCTCATACTAGAACTTTCACGGCCAAGGAGAAAGCAAGCTTCACTCACTGGCGCCGTCGATATTGGCTGAAGACTAATGAGTGCAGCAAACAGCAGGAAAAGGGCCGGGACCTGGTTGACTCCATTCCCTAGCCCAATTGACAACTGATGGTAAATGAGACAGGTACGAACCAACTGACATCGACAAACCTTGTTTTGTCCTCCAAGTTCCCTAGTTGCCCGAAGGGTTGGATGGACAGGGGAAAAGCGACGGGCAACGAGGGCAACACCGCACCGGATGCTGATGTGGTGATGGTGATGCTCTACACAGTAAGTCGCTGCTAATGTCACATGCTGATGTTTGTCGGCAGCAACCAGGGTACAGCCAGGGTGCTTGACTGCCAGGAGTCGAAGAGTTGCCGAGGCACAGGAGGTCTGGTGGAGAGAGGGGGAGACGCACATTTCTCCACGCATCTCCAGCCAGCCCACTTTCTGAGCGTGTTCCTCCAGGGCTCAATCAAACACAGTGGTGGTTTCAGTCCCTCAACCGGGGCCAACACGTCCAATTCCTCTCAAGAGCAGTCCTCGCTTGTGCGAATATCCACCTCCTACTGCCAAATGATCAAGTCGGTGACACTTTCTTGGGGGCATTTGTCTCAAATCTGCTCCCTACTTGGACTAGGGCTCGTGTCGAGACATGACGATGGACAGAGTGATTGTCGGATCCTCCATCCCCGCCAGCACCAGGCAAGCTGGTGCCATTGCTGACGACCTCAAGAGGTACCCGGAGGCGGTAAGCCGCAATGTCCCGGGCCAAATCCTGAAGAAACACGGTGATTATTATTAATCTGGATTACATGGCATGAGCCCTCTTTGGTATCCTGGACTGCCAGAGTGGTAACATGCCCACGCTTTTGCATCTAGCCGCAGAGGGCAATTTTAAATGCATTCGATGGTCCCGAAACCCCTAATAACAATAGCGTTCCGCTGAAGCCGTTCACCAGTGTGTCCTGCTGATTACAGGCTTACACATGAGATCAATTTTTGGATGGAGTCTTACTAATGCTGGAAATTCGAGATCCGATGGACTCCGAAGAAAAGATCGCCTCATGCCCCCCCTCCCCATCGTTGAAGAGTCAGGGAATCGTGCATTGGACCGCGGATCGCCCGGTATGTGCCTTTGAGCCCTGAATCGTCGCGTCGGCACTTGGGGCACGCCGCGGCAAACACGTCTCGGGCTGGTTTCCTTTAATGCCCAATTTGTTGTGATTTGAGATGAAATGTCCCATTCCAGCAGTCTCCGCCGAGCTCACCGCGACCGCGTTTGCCACGATCTGGCTCCGTTGCCGCCATGCAGGGCCCATGGCGCATCTCGCCCAGTGTTAGGCTTCTGGGCGGCTTCTGGTAGGCTTCTGGTAGGCTTCTCTGCAGGGAGAGATCTGAACTGCGCCTTGATTGGGCCGTGGAAGGCGTTCTCCAAGTATTCCAGAAGCTTTCTCGGCCGGGAGACCAGAGCCCCATTCCCCTCTGGAAATCTTCCATCCCCCACTGTGGGCGCCCCAAGTTCGTGGGCTGGGCGTTTGATAGCAGTGAAAGCAACCTGTTGGCTCAGCGCTGGCAATTGAGTCGAATCTCGCCGTCTCCGAACGTCCATACTCCGTACGGTACATGGGAGATCCTATCTCTAGTCGAATGTACGGCGGATCTTGACATGGTACCTTCTCGCATAGAAGCGTGTGTCCGTGATCGAGCACTATTGATCTCGTCTTATGCCAGCACTAGTGACGACCATCTGAGGGATGAACATGGCAAATTACTCCGTACGGATTATATAACTAGCTGGTTACTATGCATGTATGCTACGTACGGTGTAGTGTACGTGTGGAGTACGTCGTGGTTCAATTTGAAGCCCAAGGACGACAAGGACCCCCTGTTGCGGTGCGGCTCGAGGGGGCACGTCGGCGATGCACGACACAACGTTGGTAGGATACGAGGTACTCCATAAGTCACTAGGTGTTGTGCGGATTACTGATAGGGCATACTATAATAAGGTTTATCTGGGGGGCAAGAAGAAAAGAGCAACCGCCAGCGCTGATTACTATTTTGGACGGCAGCCTCAGGGGTAACGATTCCTTTCTTCTTTTCTGGCAATCGGCTGGAGGTGATGACGACTTGCACGAGCCATCTATGAATGCTAATATCGGCGTTGGCTTGTTAGCGCTGCGCCTTAAGCCCTGACCGAACTTATTCCGCGCTATGCTTACATGTAGGTATCAATTGTGGCGTCATGAGATTAATAAATCTTCCCCTCCATTTTCCCACTTCCCGCATTCATCAATCCTTGTGCAACCCGAACCCGAGCGTCGATCCAGGCCATCGACAGATCTTACTAGCATCTCGTGGTGCATTCGTCATCCCCACTGACTCTTCAATTTCCCTCGGGCTGGGCCGGTCATTGTGCGCTCGACGCCTCTGTGCTCTTGCAAAGTCACCCAGCCTTACCACGATCATATCCTTCCGCCTGCCATGGCCACCCTAGACAACGCCAACCCTACTATCCTGAGCGCCTCTCAGCTCCCTACCCGCCAAATAAAGGCTTCTCCTCGAAGTGGCCCTGAATGCAAGTACAACGGTGTTGTATTAGCTAAACCGGCATATCTATCTCCGCCTTTCTGCGGTTCGAGTTCCGTTGCCTGGCCTGATGATAACGGTGGCAACGATGACTTCTCCCCGGAAGCTATCGATGAGCAGGAAATCTATGGTACGTCTTTTCTAATGCGCCTATCACTGTAAACTGGGTTTCGTTGGTCCCAATCACAGCCTCCCCTACACCTCACCTTAAGGCGCCTGCCAATTTTGGAGTTATGATTCATGCACAAGGGTTCTTCGCGAGTGTCCTGCATAAAGTCGAAAAAGCTGCACATGCCACTGAAAAGTCCCTGGTCAAACACGAGATGTTCCCCTTGGCCAACCCCAGTCGCCAGTGACCATGTCATACGCTTTCAGGACCATGGGCATCCTGTATCATGAACTTTCACATGCTAATCATTCGCCCTAGATTTGATCTCAACCATCTCTGACCCTGAGCACCCTGTCTCATTGGGTCAACTGTCCGTCATCAACCTCTGTGATATTCACATAACTCCGTCGCCTTCTTTGGGTGTTCCTAGCCCCAACACCATTGTGCGAGTTGCTGTGGAAATCACACCGACCATCACACACTGCTCGCTTGCAACAGTTATCGGTCTTGGTGTTCGAGTGCGTTTGGAGCAGGCTCTCCCGCCCAACTACCGGGTCGATGTTACCTGCAAGGAAAACAGTCACACCCAAGACGATCAAGTGAATAAACAACTCAGCGACAAGGAACGAGTGGCCGCCGCATTAGAAAATGATACGCTCAAAGGAGTGCTGGACAAGATGCTGGAAACCTGCGTCTAATGAGAACCAGACGAACCGGTGCTACATGAGGAGGCAAGCCCCGCGTTAGGGTATCTGATGTTTGCTTTCGTACACCCGTTTGTCAACACCATGTAACCACGAATCAAAAAAGGTATTCGCAAGTCGCAATGATTCGAGATGCGCCACAATTACAGTGACGGCTTGATTTCGTCTGCAAACCGGCCGAACCGTGGACAATGAAGATGAGACATTCAGCCTACAGTTGAATTGAATTGCACATAAAGATCATGATTGGAGCGATTTATAATCTGAACAGGGGTATATCCACCGCCATACATAGTACCTATGCAGCTTCATCTGACAAAGTTCAACGGCAAGCGACAACCATCCAAGATGATGAATGTTTTCGACAAGGTGCTGATGGCGCATCACAAAGTATCATCCGGTAAAATACATACAAGTCCTTTGCCGCACCAGACTGCCGAGGCCAACTACCTTGTAACGATCGTCACATGTTGTGCGCTCTTTGGATACTGTGGCAAAAGGCTGGGGGCAGGCAAGCAGGCTGCGGTCAACTTGAGCCTTTTAAACAATGCAACCTATGGCAGTCCGAGATGTTGGTTGTTACCTACGTCAGGGTTTCCAGATCTACATAGTATTGGCTCAACAATTGTCATGAATCAGCTACACAGGCCAAAACATCGGATGGGCTATCTTCAACTCGTTGACCGAACATCGTCCTGGTTGTCTCCCCCCTGCGATTTGGTTTCCATTTTGGTGCCCCCTGCAAGTCTCCAAACCAGTCCCCCACCCCCGTGGCCGCAATTCCAAACTGTCCGGCTCTACATCTGGCTCCATCTCAGGCTGTCGGCCAAGGCTGGGACGGAATTTGCCGCCGTCACGTCAAACTGAAGCCTTCGCCGACTAGTCCGTACTCCGTTCTCCGTACTCCGTGCCAGGTGGGAAGAGAGGGAGAAGGGGAGAAGGGGAGGGGCTCCTGGGGTAGGTAATCCTACATTGGGTGTCGCTAACGAGAACATGGCCATGGGCTTGTGCGCTTCCCGTCCACTTGGGTCAACAGCGGAGAGGGGCGTTAGTGGTGCCAACGAGGGAGCTAAGGAACTCGGTAAAGGGGACACAGACGTTTGTGATAATCATGTCATGTTGGCGTTGAGGAGGACGGTACTGTGCTGTACTGTACTGTACTGTACCGGACTGGGCTGGGCAAGGGACTGGCGCTCCAATTGCACCCTCCTTGGCCTTCCCTCGACTGGTCCTCGACTGGTCCTTGTCATCTGCCATACCTATCACGCTGTCTGGGCTAATGCAGACGACGCCTTTCCGCTCTCCCCTCAACCCTGCTCATCAACTAGCTACCTTTGTTGTTCGAGGTCAAGGTTTGAAGCGCGGAAAACGACTCCGCATGCCCCGAACAATTCCGGCAACGCTTCACCGGGGATCACGCCTGCAGATGCCGTGTGGATGGTTTTGCTACCGTCCGGGGGGAGAAAGGGAGAAGAGGAGAGGAGGAGAGGGAGCGCCACTGACCGTTTCTGTGGCTAGCACTTTCGTCATTCAATCATCTCGTGCTCTTCTACCGGTATCAGGGAGACCATGGTGTCCCTTTGCTGGGCCTTCGGAATGAGAATTGCACCGTCCATACCGCACTCGTCTATTAGCTTCCTAAACCGGCATCTCGGGGCCTGAGAACTGCCCGGCAGTAGATGGTAGCGCGTACTATGGGAATTAACTAGTCGGCGGCGGCGAAGATACAGTAACTTGCTAATTAGGTATGCATCAAGCCGCGCCGGTACGGTACTGGACATGCGAATTCGCGCCACCCAGACAGACCAAAGCTAAGCTGCATCTCATCTTGAGTTGGAACGGCGGCATGTCTACCACAGCCAAGCTTTTCTCGCCGTCTCACTCCCGCACGTCATATGACGCATTCAGGAATGGCTGGCCGTATTTTCTTTTTGTTTACCACATGGCCGCGCGCGAGGAGAGGCACAAGCCTGCCTCGTGGCTTTCGGCCCTGATCGTTGACAGCTAGACGTCTCTAGGAAGTCTTGCATAAAGCGATACCGACAACGCCGGGCCCTTGCTACGGCTGACCTGCGCAGTACTCCACAGTGCAGGAGATAGTCTGCCGGGTACCCTCCTACACGACACACTATCAGCCTATAATGCTCAACCGCGGCTCCCTTGGTTGCTTGGATGACCTCGATCCCGCTACCGCGAACCCTATCCACCATAGCTCTCGTCCATCCCAGTCTATCCCAGTCGCTGCCCTATAGCACGAACGAGGAGGGTAAGCTGCCTTCGGCACTTTTTTGTCCAGAGTCTCGAGATCAGGCGGCTTCGACCGTCCTCGCCCTTCCCTTGCAGCTGCATTTCAGCCTTTGTTCATTGGACAACTACTATGCAGTACGGAGCACGCACTACACCCACGCAGCAACGTTGTTATCCTCCCTTTGCCCTATTTCTCCATCCCCCGCCAAAGCCACTCACATCACACACAACGCAGCTGAAGAGACAAACCCGTCGGATGTTGGCCGAGTAATTATACTTTACAAGGCTAAAGTCGTCCTCTTGCCTATTCTCTAGGGAACCTTCTTAATTTGTGCGATACGTCGTCACCCATCGCCGCGCTCCGGCGTCTCCCTCCCTCTCTTCTTCCCCTTTCCCCAGATTCCCTTTTCGGCCCGTCATAAACTTGGCAACAAGCCTGGCACACCCCCTCCCCTCCCCTTCTTCCCTGGCAGCTCTCCCTCCCTCTTTCCCATCTCTCTTGTGGTGGTGTGGAGTAGGCGTGGCGCAAACCATATCGGCAGTTTCGAGGGTTTTTTGCTTTTGGAGCGATTGTTTCGTTTGGTGAGTGGTTTTTGGACTCTTCTCTTCCCACCAGTTAGTTGCTTTTGCCCTTCCTTTTTGGGGCTTTCTTGCAAAAGGGCATAGGCGTTGCGCCCTCCCACGCTGCAGTGGACACACACTTGCCCGTCTGTTGTGGAACTGCCTAGCCGCCTGGTACACTACGCTTGCAGCAGTTGTTCTGAGGTGAAGGGGACCCTTTCTGCTTCTCCATGAAAAACATGGGGAGCGGGAGAATGGGGAAGGAGGGGGAGGAGAGGGGGGGGGG
>JALNIO010001970.1:0-21786 GCA_023509875.1 Rugonectria rugulosa | reverse complement strand
TCTGGAGGACCCATGTGTAAGGCCTCAGTCTGCAAGGCTGGTCACACCGCTACGCGAAACGGTCTTTCTTTCTATCGACGAGACAACAAACTCGGGTGGTGAGTCATTTCGATGCCACCTTTCACAGGACCATTTGACTTTGTGATGTGGGTTGAAAATGGGCGTCGAACGGTGTTTTCCGGCAATTGGGTGATGCACGTTTCAAGTCAAGTCGAGAGCTTCTAGGGGAGTTTGAAAGAGGACGAGAGAACAATTGATGATCGAATAGAGTGCTATACAGTCGTGGAACAATCGCGGAGTCATTTACAAACTTTTCATGCATGGTACACAGATAAGAGTGAGAAAGACGTCAAGAGGATATGGCTGGTGGATTTGGGTTTGTACATGGTCAGGCACCATCCTGGGAAGAAACCAAGATTCTTTCCCCAACGACGCTACGTAGAGAATAAGGCGGGAGCTGCATGAGCGCTCAACCAAGGAGTAGCTGTGTCATTTCATCCTTGCAGGGCAGGGTTTGGTTTCGGCCGCAATTTAGGCGCGCCCCTTTTCGACCGCATTGACTCATGATGATTCTTGCGGTGTGATATCGGTGCTGATGTGGTTACTGTGAATGGTAACCTAACTCACGATTTGATTCGAAACTTGGGGCGTGGTAGATCACAGGGCTGCAACATCGTGCCGGCTAGCCGTTCCAGGAGTGTACTTGATGTGATTTCTTCTCCGTTGAGACTCTGTTGCAAATAGACGAACCGGGAGCTTGTTTCTCTGGGAAGAGTAAATACGCAGGTAACCACGCACCAGTCTCTCGGTAATCCGACCAGCATGCAAATGAACAAACTGCAACCTGGGATGCTCTTCCTGACTGAATGTCAGCTATGGTTTCGGTAGAATCTCTCGGCTCATTTATGAGTTCGACGAGCTTGTGTCCCACCTGGCCTCCAAGACAGGGTTGTAGAACGATAGGACGCTGCAAGAATGAGGCGGCGCTTAGCGGACCCCAGATGGATGAGGCGGGTTCGGACAGGCCCGACGCTAACAAACATTGCCCCTTGGCAGAGCGCTTGCTGTTGTGACCCTACTTTCATTTCGATCTTAGGGACAATAGATGCTTGCCACTCGACCTTCGTGGATAAATACAGATGAGACGCGAGCCACAAACTTAGAACGCTGTCTTTGTGGCACACGGATCTTCGAAGGCCATTTTCAACTCATCCTTGGTATTCCGTTTAAAACACTCTGTCAAGATGACTGAAACTGCAGCTTTGGCAACAGCTCAGCGTTCGCCTGATGATGGGTGGGCAGGCACAATTCAAAAGGTCGTGCGCAACGTTGTCGCCATCAAATTTTGTCATACAAGTCCTTTCGACACCCACTCTGCGGTGGCAAGCGAGGCCACCGGATTTGTCGTTGATTCTGAGAGAGGGTACTTCATCTCGACACGTTATTACCTAGCTACAGTTTTGTTGATGTCTTATTCCCAGGTACATTCTAACGAACCGTCACGTTGTCGGCGCCGGTCCTTTCTGGGGCTATTGTGTCTTTGAAAACCACGAGGAAGTCGACTGTTACCCCGTCTACCGCGACCCCGTTCACGATTTCGGTATTCTACGATACGACCCCAAGGCGATCAAGTATATGCATGTAGATGGGCTCAATCTTCGTCCTGACCTTGCTAAGGGTGCGCATTTTATCCCATACATCCTCTCTAACCCTCGTTTCCAGGGATGGTTAAGCTAACTTGCGCGTTCAGTCGGCGTGGAGATCCGGGTCGTCGGTAACGATGCTGGCGAGAAACTCAGTATTCTGTCGGGTATTATCAGTCGACTGGACCGAAACGCGCCCGAATACGGCAAAGGTTATAACGATTTCAACACCTGCTACTACCAAGCCAACGCCACTGCCAGCGGAGGCAGTTCGGGCAGTCCAGTTGTCAACAAGGATGGTTGCGTAGTTGCTTTACAGGCTGGTGGCCGATCCGATGGTGCCTCTACCGACTACTTTTTGCCCTCGACCGACCTTTGCGAGCTCTACAATGCATACAGGCAGAGAAGCCCATCTCGCGAGGCGATATCCAGTGCCAGTTCCTCCTGAAGCCCTTTGACGAGTGTCGCAGGCTGGGCCTGGTCGCCGAGTGGGAGGCGGCTATGCGCAAGCAGTTCCCCAACGAGACCAACATGCTTGTAGCTGAGATTGTGCCTCCCGAGGGCCCTTCTAACAGCAAGATTCGCGAGGGCGACGTGCTTGTCAAAGTTGACGGAGAGCTCATTACCCAGTTCATTCGGCTGGACGAGATTTTGGACTCCAAGGTGGGCGAGACCATCAAGGTTCACCTTCAGCGAGGAGGTGAAGATGTAGAAGTGGACATCAAGGTTGGCGATCTGCACAAAATCACTCCTGATCGCTTTGTCACCGTGTCTGGTGCCAGCTTCCATGACCTCTCTTATCAGAAGGCAAGGCTTTATGCCGTTCCGGCCAAGGGAGTTTATGTCTGCAAGTCTGCGGGTTCCTTTTGTTTCGATGATTCAGACAGCGATTGGATCCTTCAGACTGTGAATCATAAGGAAGTCCCAAACCTCGAGTCGTTTATCAGCGTGATGCAGGGCATTCCCGATCGTGCAAGAATCGTGGTGACTTACAAGTATCTACGCGACTTACACACATCGAAGACGGCTATTATCTACATCAATCGTCATTGGTCACCCAAGATGACGATGGCCGTTCGGAACGACGAGTCAGGAGTGTGGGACTTCAAAGACCTGGGCGATCCGCTCCCTCCTGGGCCTCCAGCTCGACGATCTGCCTCCTTCATCGAGCTGGACAACATGCCTCACAAAGGCATCGCTGATCTGATCAAAAGTTTTGTGCATATCGACTGCACCATGCCAATCAAGCTTGATTGTTTTCCCAAGAATCGTAAGCAAGGCATGGGCTTAGTTATCGATGCTGAGAAAGGTTTGGTCTTGGTCTCACGAGCCATTGTCCCCTATGACCTCTGCGACATTACTGTTACTATCGCGGAGTCCATTATTATCGATGGAAAGGTAGTGTTCTTGCATCCGCTACAAAACTATGCCATCATCCGATATGAGCCTTCGCTGGTTGATGCGCCCGTTAAGAGCGCCCGGCTGAGCCATGAGGTCCTTACTCAAGGTGACAAAACCTATTTTTTTGGCTGGAACCTCAAAGGTCGCGTGGTTCACGGTCCGACTACTGTCACGGAGGTGGCGGCGTTTACCGTCCCCGCGGATCCGGTCGCCCCTCGATACCGAGCTATGAACGTTGAAGCCATCGATATCGAAAGCAATTTGGGCTCGTTGTGCAACAGCGGCGTGCTTGTAGCTCCTGATGGTGCGGTTCAGGCTCTTTGGCTCTTGTGTCTCGGCGAGCAATCACCCGGGGAATACTATCTGGGTCTGGGCATCGTGACACTGCTGCCTGTCATCAAATCCATTCAGAAGGGGGATGCGCCTAGGCTCTCCATCCTACCGGTCGAGTTCAGGACTATTCAGATGTCTCAGGCCTCGGTCATGGGCGTGTCTGATGAATGGATTAAGGAGGTGACTCAGGCCAACCGGTCGCACCATCGGCTTTTCATGGTTAGCAAGCGAGCATTTGAGCGTGTAAACCAACCAGTATCGCTCCTTGAAGGAGACATTGTGTTGACTTTGAACGGCAAAATTTGTACGACGATTCCCGATCTCGACGTCATGTATTCGCACAGGTCTCTGAACGTCGTGATTGTTCGCAAACGTATGCAGATGCATCTCGAGCTTGCTACTGTGCCAGCGGATGAGATAGAAACCAATCGTGTTGTAATTTTCTGTGGCGCGATCATTCACAGACCTCACCAAGCTGTTCGACAGCATGTCGGCAAGCTGCATAGCGAAGTCTATATATCCAGTCGAATCCATGGCTCACCCGCCTTCCAGTACGGCCTTGGGCCTGCCAACTTTATCACTCACGTCAATGACACTCCCACACCTGATCTGGCAGCTTTCATCACTACAATTAGGGCGATTGCCGATAATACCTGTAAGACGTATCGACCCTCTTTTCTACTACCACACCCGCTGACTTGTCAAAGACTTCCGTTTGCAGGGGATCTCAATTGATAGCGTGCCTGCGGTCATTACAATGAAGAAGAACGCGCACTATTTTCCGACAACGGAGTTCATCAATAACGCCAACGAAGCTTGTGGATGGCAGACGATCAGGCACGAAGAAGCAACTCCTGGAGAGGCTGCTGGTGGCGTGCCTCTAGGTGCTGAAGACGCCTCGATGGAGTAAATGAAGTTTGGAGTCTATTTTGCGTTCAGACTGGCTGAGGCGTGCGGCTCAGTGACGAGATTCTCTGAATAAGAGCTACACGTGCTCGGCCCTATAAGTATGGACGGTGAAATATCTATAGTAATAAGTTGGTCGTGTCAATTAAGCCATTCATTGATTTGTGACATCTTACATGTAGGCGGCAAATAATCCGTATGGTGTGTCTTTGTTGGCCAATAGTTTCGAAGATCTCTGGATACTCGGCCACGCCTCTATGAATTGAAGTTCAAGTAGAGCTGTCGCCCACCATCTACGGAGACTTCGGAACTTACGGGCACGATACACGGCTTGCTGCCTAGTGCTATCCGAAGACGGAAACTCAGAGCCCTCTCAATGTTGAGCGGCTTGGCAAAGTTTCTTTTGGTCGGCAAGGGGGTTGCGCATTGAATACAGCTATAGTGTACGCCAGGCTCTGCAATCCAGCCGTGTGCAAGGTTTTCTTAGCTTTTCCAGCCTCCAGATCCCAGCCAGTATGCGTGGTGAAGTGTTGATGAAATATGGGTCGTGATATCACCCATTGCTTTGTGATATCCTGCATGAAGGCGGAATGGACAACACGGTGCATCTTAATTGGCTGTTACCGAGACCTCTGAAAACTCTGTCATGTCTCTGGCGGTGAAGGATGACCTTGTCGATCTCATGGTTGTCGATAACTCGCCTTTTAGACATACATATCAGCCGTTACTGGCTCACTTTGTTTCTGCACTATGATGTTTCTTCTCTATGTACGCACGTGGTACTCCGCCGTTTAGCCTTGAGATATCTATCACTGCGTAAGGGAAAAGCAGAACCCTCGGCGCACAACGGCTCGATGTTCCTCACCCTCGCATGCCTTGCTATCCATGAGTTTTCCCTGCAACATGGCTACAATATCCCTGGAGTCTCCCGGTTCCGTATCCAAGGAATCCCTCTGTCCCGGGAAGTACCTGGTTCCCTTCTCTGCCTACATGAACACCTCGACCTCTGGTACCATGGCACAAAATGGAACACTTTATATCCTGCGCGGGCGGCGCTTCAAGAAAGACCTGAAAGCCTTTGCTTTTCACCGGCTCTTTGATCTGGAGGCACAAGAACGTCCACGCATTACTATCCTTGTCGGTTCTGGGGATCTACTTATGGATCAAGTCATATACCGCTGCTACCTCCCAAAAGGCTGGCGTTCGGATCAGACGAGTAGGCCCAGACAGCTGTTCGCCTTGACAGTTCATTGCCCATTTGCGCGTATCACGCTGAAAATCTCCAAAATGAAACAGTCCCGGTTCAACGTTCTCAAGATTGAAAGCGTCTTTCACGGCGACGAAGGGGAAATTTTAAAGAAGCAGCTACAGGAGTCTATTGATCAAGATTTGGGAGCTTATGGTATAAACCATTACGTGTCTTTCTCTGGAAACTTGGTGGGAAGTAAAGATACGCAGCACTTTCGACTGTTCTTAGCCATAGGTGCTTAGTTTGGATCAAACCTAGTTCAATCACGAATCGTCACGAAATAAGTTCTACTACACGCATTGCGACGCCCCGACTGACTGTCTTTCATCACCAACTTGATATACCTTTCGTGATCAGAAACCTTCCCAAGTGAACTGGAACAATTGAACAGTAAGAGCATTGCTGGCCACTCACGGGAGGATACTCCGGCTGAGCTTTCATGTTCTCTCATTCTCTTTTCCACCGGGCGTAAATCCATGCTCAGGGTGCTCCGCATTGATGGCTCTTCTGGCTAGCTCCGGCGATCAGGGCTTGAGCCAACCGCCATTCGGTCTCCACAACCTGTCCTCCAGCCTCTGCTCGAACGGCTGAGAGTGACTTGGCAACACGGTACCGAATGCCCAACGCCAGCCTCCTCTGCTGTCCTCAGAGCTGCATGAGTGAGTGGCGGGCTCAGAGCCCGAATGCTTTCACAGGGGATATGGACTAGTGGCTGGCGGTTGCCGCGACGGAATGGGGCCGCAAGGGGGCTAAGAAATAACCCCTGCGCCGGCCACTTCCAAATGAGGCGTGGGGTTGGCTTCATGGGCCAGCTGCATGCATGCGCTAGTGATTAAAGCACCTGTCAACCAACAAAGATGGGGCCCGGCCCTTGCTAAGGCGCCACCGAAGTACACGGATCACTCTGCCGGTATGTCGATCTGCCTGGTGAGATCCACTCGTGCTCCCCCGTCTCAGTGCGTGCACCAGAAGTTTATCAACGCAACCCTTTGGGATTGCAAGGCCTTGACACAACACACCTCTTGACACCCCTGCTCGATCTCCCCCATGAACAAGGCGATGGGTCCGATCCAAAGATCGACAGCTGGCCAGTAGCTTCTGCTCCCGCTCTTCCGGGCAAGGCAGGATCGTACGAAGTGAGATTGAAGTCGCGTCCAAATAGTCGTATTGTTTCTTAGAATGACGAGCGATTCCGGGACACGAAACGTGCACGCCCTCAAATGAATGCCGTGGCGCAGGTAATGGTGGTCGCGTTGGTCTCAAGCAGAACCAACTGCAGCGGCACCAACATGGCCGAGCAGCCAAGCTAGCTCCATTAGCGTGCTCACCGGTCTAGGATATTCTGCTGTCGTGATTGGTGACGACTTAACTAAAGTTGTGTCGACCTGAAAGTCCAGTGGCAAAGTAGATGTGTCAGGTTACATGGTTTCCTCGTGGCCAGGTTCCGGGCACAGACCCTTAACTAGCTTATTAGAGAAATGGCCAGCGCAGTCCGCGACCTAACTCTTACGAGTAGCAGAGAGACCGAGAGATCTGTCGGTGGAGTAGGCTCAGTCGGCGTCTAAATCGGGCACTCCGAGGTCCTGACAAAGCCACCTCAGCTCTGCCAGCGCCCGTGCAGTGCCAGCCTTACTGTCTGTTGGATGATACCCCAACGGGCCCCGATTTTGGACATCGTTCCTCACTCTCCCGCGTCCCCTGCCGCTCATCCAACTTGCATAGAGCCTGCCGTCTACGCAGTTCGTGTCTTTGTTTCAGGAAATCGGATAACATTTTTGCCACCGACGTCGTCTCCCAGGTTCAACCCGTGCAAATATATCGTTACACACAAGCGACACAGCTTTCCAGACAAGTGCGGCGACTTCTTAATCGGCAGTTTTCTTCGATCTGTCACTGAAACGGTGCCAATTATTTCCCGCGCCCTTGTTCCACTACACAAAACCTAATCACGTTGCCGACTTGCATTTCCCATAGTCATCGAAGAGGCACTTTGTGCGAACGACGGTTTGCGATTCCGACAGATCCTCCTGAGCGTGCACACTACGATATTGATAGCGTTCTCGAAAGACTCACCTCCTGTTCGAGTATAATATGCCCTAACCTTGCCGCAAGTCAAGGCACGGCCATAATGCTGACGAGAGTCAACATTGACACTTACCCGGCTGCCAGACATTCTGGCCATGCGACCACGACCCCCCCTCCCCCCTGTCCACAAATCAACTTCCACCCAAGCCCTTTCTACAAGATCGAGAGGCTTATCGGACTTGTGCCGATATATGCAGGTGGGCTTCCTCAAAAACCTAGTTCCGTTGCCCACAAGGATCTCGACTAACTAGAGTCACATGTGTAGTTGTGCCGTGGAAATGGAGGCGTGTGACTATACAACTCCAGCCTCAACACACTGAAAAATGTATCGAGGATAAGTCGTACCGGGTCATGGTCTTTTGCGCTCCCGACAACGGCCATCCCACGTACAACATCAGCTTTCCGCACAAGTCAATACTGAGGGTTAATGGAAAGGACACCCAAGCGAATTTATGTGGGTTGCAGAACAAACCTGGATCTACGAGACCGGTTGATGTTACCCAGGCTCTTCACCCAGGAGACAATAAAAAGAATACTCTGGATTTTTATTTTTCCCTACGAGAGAAGGTATGTCTTTCCTCAAGGCAACCATAGCGTCCTGTGTATATCAGAGCTGTGCAAGATATTTTACTGATCCTACTCGGTATAGAGATACTACCTTGTTATATATCTTTGCAAGGTCACCTCAGTAGAACAACTAGTCCACGACATTGCCAAGGTGAAGATCCCCCCCGAATCTACTCGCCAGGAATGTAAGAATCATTGTACCCATATGAGCGGTAGGAATACGAATAACGGTCTCTAGTGAAACAGAACTATCGGGATCCCGATGTAGTTGCTACTTCCCAGGTGCTATCACTCAGATGTCCTTTATCATACATGCGCCTAGGCATCCCTTGCCGTAGCTTGAGCTGTTCGCACATACAATGCTTCGATGCAACGTCTTATCTGCAGCTACAAGAGCAAGCTCCACAATGGCTCTGTCCTGTTTGCGATAAGGCGGCACCATTTGAAAGCTTGGCAGTAGACCGGCAAGTTGGCCCCCTCAACCCATAGTTATCATGGTATTAACAGCTGGCAGTTACGTTCAAGATATCCTCAACAATGCGCCAAGAAACTTGGAAACTGTTACTATTGAGCCTAATGGGCGGTGGTTCGTTAAAGATCGCTACGAGGAAGGAACCCATGGTTTCGAGACACAAAATGATGTACAGCCTCGATATGACAAGGATGGCAACTCTAATAATTTGGAGACCTCAAGTACTCGTAGTGTTTCCTCTGCAGGACCTCCAGGAGTGGCTTCAACCAGGGCGAAACGATCCATCGCTGTTGTCATTGATCTGACACGACTGTCGGAGGAAGTTGAATCCATTCAACCCCCCCTTAAGCGCCAAGATGCTGGAAATAATGAATTGCATAGCCCCAAAATATTGGAGTTCCCGAACGGCGCGTATATCTGCGCGCCTCAGGAGAGTTCGGATCTTGCAAGCAGGCAACCAGGAAGGTATTGATCCAGGAAGAGAAAGAGAGGCACCATGGGCTAGGTATCATATGTTATGCAGTGGTCCAGAAACGCAGTGGAAAGGTATACAGGAGTATCAGATTATTGATTGAGTTTCCTGTTAGAAAATCTTGGTTTTGTGTTGGTTACGCCGTTGGAGGAGAAGGTCCATCCCTCCTGCTGCTTGGGATGAGGTGGCTTAATCCCCTACCTATCCCGTACCCCTCCTCCCCCAGCTCCCCGCCACCAACAAGGGAGGCAAAGTCCTTTGTGGGAGCCCACAGGCATCGAATCAAGTGACATCATCATAACTCAATCCTGTCCGCAAGAGGCGAATGTTCCTCGCATGCGCCTCTAACGCCAGGTCACGTATCAAGACGGGGCCGAACTGAGATGTCCTATCAAGCACCCAACATGATCCACCACAGTTATTATCACGGCAGCGGCCTGGCTTATCTAGTCTACGAGAACTACGCAAGAAGCCAATTCTCATGGTCTTGGCTTTGAGTATCAGTAGCAGATGATAAAGAGGTCAAATGGCTAGGTATTACGGAAGAAGCTGTGTCAGTTGTCTCATCCTCCCTTGCACATGCTTCATTCGGTCAGCGCGACCTCGCGGAAGCAATGGCGGGAGAGGGTAAGCTTAGGGTTTCACTCTATTTCTGTTCAGTCGAGCGTAGAGGAACTGCCAGTGAACGTGGATGAGCTTGGTCTCCTTGACCCCGATCCAAACGCCCTATTCTAGCACACTTAAGAGCGACAAGAGGAAGCCTCGTGAGCGCGCCTCCCTAGCTATTTCCAGTGGGATGTCGATTTCGTTTCGACCTCGATCATTTGCCTCCTACATTACGTCGAACAGTCACTTAGTTAATACGCAAAGGTCCGCGACAAGCAAGCGGTTCATGGAAACCTGCGTCAGATATTAGCTTAGGGTAACTCAAGAGATACATCACTTGTTGTACCACAGACACCCGAAGGGGCGAGCATAACTGAGATTATAAACTCACCTCGGTGGATAGTGAAGATAAGAATGGAAGAGGGATTCAACGATCGCTTACGAGCTCGTATACATCACTACGGGGTGGTTAGAGAATCTTCCCACTGTCCCTGTTGGCCACAACACCATAACGCAGCACAGTGGACATCGTTCAGAGTCGACCCTCAAACTCAGTGGCGGTGCAGTTCATCAGGAGAAAGCTGTTAACATGTGGTTGATCACGGATGGTCCTGGCCACACCACACCAAACACTGGGCCGCACAAGAGGTTAATCCTATCGAATTTGAGTTCGTGTAATGTCATTTGGTGTTTGAGGGAGAATGTGACAAGACCCTCGCCGACATAATCTATGCCATAGGGCGATAGCGATCTCAGTTTTCGAAAATGGAGTAACGAAGAGATCTTGGAGAAGCGTTCTTAGTCATCGCGACATTCGAATTGGAGCTCCACAGTTATCATCTCTGGACACAAATGGACGGGTTGAACGAAGCCATGTTCCCATGGTACGTTATTGGAAGATTCCAGGACATCGATATCGAGATTGATGGAGACTCGTGACGGAAGAGACGGATGATGGCTTGGGCAGCATCTGAGGTGCTATGCGGTTGGCGTTTATCATAAAACCTTTGAGGCCGATCTCAAATTCTTCAAGTTTAGTCCATTAGCGATCACTGCAATCAGAATATAGTGTATGACATGGCGAATGAAGTTGATGCTGTGAACGACTTCAATACATATCAGGCTTCTCCACGGTGGGTTACTGGCACGTCGTGTTACGTGTTTGGTACAGTGCATGCGTGAGTTGGTGGAGACGGCCTTCGGTGTCAGCCAAATGCTAATATTCTTTAGTCAATGGGAAATCTCTTGGTTCTTCTGGATGCTTATCGAGATCCCCTGATTCGAAATTATGTTGATGAGAAGCTGCCGCGCGCTCTGCTCGCTAAGACCATCGCCTTGCGACAATCTTCATTGCAACCAGTTCTCTCAAGATTGATATGCATATTTTAGAAGGAATTCAGTGAGAATTTACTCACAGATCAAGCTTCTCTGATCTCAGTGGTCCTGCAACCGCACATTATCCCTTTAATCGGTCGCACTTATGCAACCAATTGCCCTATCGTGACCAACCTCATCCACACATGATAGCTCACCATCTACCCTCAACACCACAATAGGACGATGTTGGTCTAACCTGCTACATTTATGAACAGAACTAGCTAGGCAATCATTTGTAATCTCTGACTTGCAAAACGCCGAGAGTAGTTGCTCGAGATGATATTCCCCAGGTTCTCCCATAGAAATGTTAGAACAAACTTTCTAGGAAGTGCCTAGTGGGTTAGTTGTCCTTAGCAATGAGGGGTCATTTGTTGCAAACTTGTTAAGGTGGAAGCAGTAGTCAGGGCGATTTTCTTTATATATTTGCATGCTAAGCAAGTTAGATTACAAAGCCAAATTACGCACAATCTCGTTTTTTGTTGTTTCATTAACATTTTGAGGGCGCTGTTGGCCAAGGGAATCTCGGTCGTTGTGGCCAGGCCGTGGCAGATCAAACGATAATCCGGAGATTGTAGTTGCCTGGGCGTATTTTGCGGCCCTGCAAGGGTTGACGCGTTGTTCTTCATGAGCAATTGCTGGCGGACTTACGTTCTCTCCCGCGTTGCCGACAATCATAGAAGGACGCTAGCATAAGTAACCACGCCAGACTGCAACTGATGCATTCATATTTGCAAACGTCCTCATATACGAGCTATGTTGTGTGATGCTTTGAACTTGCCTCTCAAGATGGGAAACACGAGATACAAGCCATCAAAGCAATTTTAGTGAAGTTCTTTGCTTACTCAGTCCCGTACTCAAAGGGCAGCAGTACAATCCTGCTTGCATTGGGAGTCTACGGAGACGCGAAAGCAAGGAATTCGTTCCGAAGTCGGAGTCATCGAATCGGAGAAAATGGGGGGTACTTACTTTCTCACGTAAAACCCACTAAAGCAGAAGTACTTATCGTTGACACCATATCTGCATACCACAACTTCACCATCTACCAATGGACAGCTGGGGGCATCCAATTTAACCCAGCGGTAATTACTGAACCATCAATCTTCCATATCTCAATGAAGTAGCTGCAAGTTTGTCGGATGATAGCCCCAAGACCAGCCGAACCGCAGTGCAAAATGGAATAATTACGATATTAGAATGCTTTGGTGAGTACTTTGTGACCGTCAGTTATTACAGAACTTGCATTTGGGGTACTGTAGTAATAAGGAAATAAGTGACTTTATCTCCTGTGGGCTTTAGCGTACCTTTTTTCCGGAATCAATGACGATTTCCTCCATCAACGACCCCCGTGACGGAGCAGTTACGGAAAAGGCCGGTCTTGAGGCGCCCAGGTAGTTTACGTGTCAGCCCTCCATTCGAGCTTGTTCCTGCTCACAGGTGGGTCGACTCCGGTTTCTCCCTCTCCCCTCCCGGCCTGGAGTATCACCTGATGAGGGGTCAAGATATGTGTAACGAAGTAAACGCGGCAATTTTTTTTCTTTCAGGCAAATCAAACGAAATCCGCATACCACTTTCGCAATGAGCCAACTCGTGGTCGTTAGCGTTGCCGACCTGCCACTGCCAGGAATCGGATCCGAGAAGCATGAAGGACACCAGGAAAGGGCGATAAACCTGAAGGAAAGAGCGATAAACCTGAAGGAAAGAGCGATTAAAAAGGTAAGAACGTTGTCCAATATTTCGGAGCCGTCTCTGAGTTTAAAGTAGCGATCTCTTCCATTGACTTGCCGCTTGGAGGATGTGCCACTCGAAGACCTCGAAGCCAAAATCAGGCAGCTCAACGGAGATCAAAGTGTGGCCGGAATCTCAATTCTCTTGCCATTGACGCCACCCCTCAACCTAGACAATGTCGCTCCATGGATAGATAAGCAAAAAGACGTTGAGGGAGTCAGGAGTGATAGTGATCAAAACGTTTTGGCCGGATCACTTTGCCGCTATTTGAAGCAAACTGGTCTTTCTGAGATGTCACCTACCCTCGTTATCCCTAGCGTCGGCGACGTCTTCTCTGGCGCGTTCATCCGCACCCTGTCAAGGGACTACCGTCTCGTTTTACCAGAAGGAAGCGCTGCTCAGGCGAATTGGGACAGCTCGGGCGGCGATTGCGGTGGAATCTGTGGGACTGGTGGTGAGCTGAGCTTGTCGTCAAACGACATACAGGAAATTTGTCAGGCAAAGGAAAAGTTGGCAAAGTTGGGGGGTAAAATGAACCCTCGAACTATACTGGCCATTAGGCACGAAGATAACATGAGATCCTTGGTAGATGAAAATGATATTATTATCGATATGAGGGACTTGTTACAAGGTAAGTCGGCGTGGGAGCATAAAAAGGTGTTGGAGGGACGCCTAGTCTGGTCCTGGACCGTTCAAAGTACGGTCCAACTTACTGGGAAGGCTTGATAGTACTAATGTGAGATATCTAGGCCTTGTATAGAGTTACATGCTGCCCGGAGAACCGTACCTTCAGAGCTTTCAAGCTTTTTTATTAGCATAACTAGTATTATTTCTCACATAAGATAGTTTTCCCTAAATCATATTTTGAATCGTAGTAGTATAAAGGCCTATATTATATTAGATCCGCGTAACCCTTCATCACCATCCGATCCGCGCAATCCACAGTCAGTATTCCAATCTCCAGGGAGACCTATCAAAGCCCTAAGGGTGTTCCAACTCATGGTCATGTCCGGCACCAAATTACGTGATATTCTTAGTGCGGTGAAACCAGACTCATTTAGAAGGGTAGCCATGTTTCAACCCTCCTCAGATTCAGTAAACCGTCATCTGGGACGTGGTGATGGAGCTGGATTTCGTGCCGGAGACATTGCCTAAAGAAGCGAAGCCTTGGCACATCTTCCCTAGAACCGGTTTTCGGGACGTTGACGGTATCATGACCCAGTAGCCTCACGTTTGGGACTTGCTACACTACCTGTTTGGCAAATCGGTGTACAGTGAAAGGCGGGATGGGTGTCGCGGGTTAGCTAGACATGTTCTTTTCTTGTCTGTTTCAGACACCTCACCGTATGATAAGGGCAAGTACAAGCTCATAAGAGACGTAGGCCGCAAGTGTCTAGAAATGGATCTACTTAAAATAGCTGCCTAGTCAATCCCTTATTACCCATTTCGCCTTTTACTGTTTATACGAACTAACTAATCAGAAGCGTTGACGACTGTTTAAGTACATTCCAGGATGCTTGGGGTGGTGAAGGAGCAGAAATCCCCATGCCTTAGTTTCGTTCATCTTACAGGGTTTTCGTCAATTGCCGTCATCTGGCACAGCCTTAGTGATGTATCTACCCTGATTTTCGTGCAAACCGTACATTCTTTTAAGCCAGTTGTCGTTGATGTAAGGAAAGTAAAAGATGCGTGTCCACGCTTTCCCATTGACTTTCTCACGATGCTTTTCCGCTTCGCCCTGGGCACCCGACTCATATCTCAGTGCGCTCAATGTAACAAGGGCAGTGAAGAACGCAAACCCGGTTTCACGCGTGGGAAACAACTTGCTGATATTGAGTGCCTCCTCCCAAGACTCAATAGACTGCGCCAATCCTTCCGCACAAGCCTTCGCCTTTTGGTACAGAAAAAAGTAATAGCAGCCCTTGATGCAGTAAAATAGGTAACGGGTCCTTTCGGCACATGTCTTTGCTGGCTCGGCTTTCAAGAATGCGCCTAATTGCTCCCAAACGTCCTCTGTTGTAATGCCTGACGCTACCAGGTCGAGATGGACGCAAGCCAGTTGATACTTGGCCATCGCCATGGACAGTTCGGATAGCGTGTCATTGGCTAAACTGGCGTCGAAATGTTTCTTAGCTTCACCAAATTCTCCTTTCTGCTGTTTCGCTCTGCCCAAGAGTATCCGTCTGTAAAACTTATTTTTCTCGGTGGAGCTGAGGAGTTGAAGGCAGGTGTCTGGCTCCCCCTTCCAAAGCCGATACTTGACTTCGTACAATGTTTTCATCAAACCATCCATGCCCTTGAGATCATGTAGCTTGATTAGCAACTCGCTAGGTAAAAGCCCTAGGTCCTCATGATATCTTAATTGATTCTTTGGGGTTCCTAGCATCTCGTCGACCTCTCTCAACCAGTCTTGGGCTTGAGGTCCCACTTGATGGTCGCATGCGAGCTTTAAAGAGACCCTTTGGAGTAAAGCTGGGATTATGTGCCCATCAAAGTATTTGCAGAGCGCGTCGTGAGCACGGGGCGAACAATAATTGTGAATTAGAATCACTGTGTCTGAGGTCGTGCGACAGTAGATGGCCGTTGTCTGCTTTCGGGGAATCTTTGACTCTTCAGGCACATCTGACTCCTCAAGGATGTTCAAGGCTTTTTCGGGATCCTTCGCAATGATAGTTTTCGCCCAAGTTTCCCTCCAGGCATCTGCTGCGTCTACTTCACCATGTCTGTTTCGGGACAATGCTCGGAGTAACTTATATATCTCCTGTCCCCCAATATTCCTGATCACATCTGCAGCAGGAGATGCATCGTGAATATGTTTGGCTTTTCCATCTTCGTAATGCATCAGATACACGGTGGTGATCGTCACGTCGGGTGTCTGTGAACCGACTGGGGAGGCGGTGTGGCTGCTGGCAGAGCCTAGGTCAAGCTTTGGGGGTTGATTGCCCTCCATGCCGTCATGTTCGGCTATGGCTAGCCATGCCCATAAAAGCGACGAAAATATAGAATGAGGCCAGACAGATTGGCAAATGGATCAGACAACACGGCTGTCTGTGTGGGATGAGGGCACTTATGGAACTGTGGCGGGTCATAAATCGCCAGGCCCGCCAGCAAACTGCACCTTGGACTACCTTGGCGCTAGGGCGGAGCGTTGGGAACACTGATGAGTGTTGCCCCTCGGGGGGAAAAGAGGGAGGGCCGTGGCAGCGGTTGAGTGTCTTGGGAAGGTTGGGCTTCTACACCACTCCCCTGTCAGGCTACGCCTCTTTGACCTTATACTTTCTAGGCTGAATCTGGTCTAAATGAGCGCACACCGGTCGGGGGTGGTGTGGTAGTACTTGTCAATGATGGTTCTAAAATACTTGTACTGTTGGTCGAAAGCTGATAGAAATCCACAATGGCAAGGTACTAGGTCAGGTTGCAGCCGAGTGCACTAGTGGGCTAGTAAGGTTCAGGCTTCTTAGCAATTCGGGGGGCGCGCGCGTCGGGTCTCGTACAGTGCTTGTAACCCCTGTCAGCTGGTAGTGGCATCAGCGATATATGATGTCCTACCCTTGGAGATTATTGAAACATCGAGCATGGGCTAATTCAGCAGGGGCTGAGCAGGTCCCTTGCATTCTGCGATCCGATTCGTTAGGATCCTTACAAGTGACCCCTCTGTTGCCTGGAGCCATGCGCGCTTCGAGGAAACGCGCTTTGGAATGTCGTATGGCAATGGTGCAGGTCTGGTTCCGCAATCCGTTTGGTGAGGATTAGGAAACGGAGACCCCCCGTTACATAAAGGCCAGTGGGACAGGTCTCAATCCAGCAGCCAAGCTCATGCTTCTTCCACTACTCACACAATATGGCATCTTCTACGTCGAAAGTCGTCGCTTCTATCGAAATCGGCTCGAGCAAGTTCCAAGCTGCATTCAGGCTTGAGGGTGAGGAAAAGATCTTCAGGGCGCGCCACTGGACTAAAGCGCCTATATTCGATCGTGGAGGGAATGACATCTCCCAGACCCTTGAGCATTTGCCTACGCAAATACACTTCTTTGAAGAACCAAAAGGTGAGAAATTCGAGGTTGCAGGGGATTATACCTGTCGCCATGGTTTGTGGGGTTTTAAGGCTGCTTTGGATGAGGATATGAGCGAAGACGGTGAGGGGCAGCTTTTCCGCCAAACGTGCTCTCGTCACAGTGTTGAGATTTCCGAAATTCTCGAGATGCTAGTTTCTATAGCCATCAATGCGCTGAAAAAGAGCATTGATGGTGAGATCGGAGGCGACTGGGAATTGAGCAGACTGACGATGACAGTACCGGTGATATGGACGCAGGGAGATCGCAAATCCGAAAAGATACAGAACATGTACCAGATCGCTTTGGAAAAGGCCGGCATATCGGGCTCCGTTGTCGATTTTGAGTCGGAAGTGGAATCGGCAGCGGCGTTCATCGCAAGGTCGAATTGCTTCGAGGATGCGGAATCGACAACAGTGAGTAGAAGATTGACCACGAAAAGAATCGAAGCACTGACCTTTCATCAGACTTTGTTCGCCGATTTTGGCCATGGAACTTATGTAAGAGGACCCTGATTCTGGAGAACGGCTGCCTATCTAATAGTACAGGACATGATCACATGCACTATCAGAGGCTCTGACGGCGAAGTCGCGCAGATCGGCCGTCCAGAAGGACGGCAAGGCGGCATGGGGATTGTCTGGAACAAGTCCTACCAGAAAACCAGGAGCCCAACCGAGCTGCAGGATGTTCGGAATGAAATATTCGGTATGAAAGTCTTCAAAGACGTGGTAATTGGTGATAAGGTTTTTTGGACCAAAAGCGAGGTGAAGAAAATAGTACGCGAGGCTTGGGACCCAGGCCTGACAGCCATGCTGGGTCAAATCAAAAAGCACAAGCCACGAAGGATCGTAGTCCTAGGCGCCGCAACGAAAAACGCCATGATTCAGAAACTGATTCGAGACTCGATTCCGGCTCAGCACGAGAGCGTGAATATTCACTTTCTAGATGAGAGGGACCTTACGTAAGTCAACTCTCCTGCCAACTTGCCCTCCAACTAACAGCCATAGGAATGTTGTTTCTCAGGGTGCTGTTGTCCCATGGCCTGAGTTTGAGCCCATTGACAGGCTCCAGGAATCCGCCATTGGAATTGCCGTCAGTGTAGATGGTGAGGCCCAAGATTGTTTTGCCATGGCGAAACGAGAGGTTAGTCCACTAGATTCTCTCGCGACCAACAGCTTACCGGGGTAGGGGGCGGCATTGCAGTGTTTTAGCGACCAATTCGCGGCGTTGGAGCCATTCGAAGGCAACGAAGGCGACGGAGGCGACGAGTTTTCAATTTGGCCGATGTACGCCAGTGGTAAATTGGAACTAATCTCAAAGTCGCGAGACCCTCCTGACGCCATCTACAATTTTAAACAGTCACAAGCCACCTACATGAATCCAATCGCAATCCCCATTCCTCGACCTTCCAAGGGGCCTAATTCTGTTTATTACCGTTTCTCATACCGGGCCGAGAAAGCCATTTATCTTGAGGTTTATAACGAAGACTTCTATCATCGGATTAGCCTCATCATTGGCAGAGAGCGCTGGAGAGTCCTTCTTTACAAGGGCAAAGACGACTCATCTCACATCCCATCTTCAGAATCAGACACCGCGCTGCAAAAGCTGTATGAGAGCGTTGCTGTGAAACCAGATAATGGGTGGAAACCGATGTTATTCTTTTCAGAAGAGAAGGAATGCATGGTAGACATCAAGGCCACCACATCCAGCATTGGTATCTTATGTACCGCACCCATACTCCCAGTTGATCAGGAGAGACGCCCGCGGAATAGGTGGTCACGGAAGAGACTCAAGGCGGAATCTTCGTCTCGTGGGTATTACTTGTGTCTTACATTGGAATTCCCAAAGTTTCTCGACATAACCAAGAAGTTTCGCCTGGTGAGACTGAGGCAAAAAGATCGCTTCGGATTCGACTTGCTTTTAGCTGTGGACCGGAGCTTTCTGTACTGGGAGCTGGAGTGGGGGAAGAAGGACAACATTTACAAGGTGGACTGCAAAGCGAGACGGATAATCACGGGCGACAAAACCGAGGGCTCTGAGGCCCTGGAGAAGCTGCGCGAGGTGATGAACCAAAGCAAACTCAAGTCCGATTGGCTCACAAAGTTGCTAGAAGAGGGGGGTCTCGAAACTATACTCGACCAGCATTCAACAGTGATAACCGAGAACGATGTCTGGCATAATGTGTTCATTTCAAACGCAGAGTCTCTCAAGAGAAAACGGAGTGGTGATACTGAATGCCAACAAAACAAGCGAATGGATCCGAATCATGTCGAAAACAGTATTACTGTGGTAAGTGCCTCCCTTCTGATTCACTGCTTATACTAAGCCTATGTAGGTGTCTCGAAATGATGCTTATAGCAAGGATGGAAACGGCGTAGGCACCCTAGAGAAAGACGCTCCTGGAGAGGTGGACCAAACTGGGGGTGATCATGTCAACCCCTCTGGGAGTGATGCGACTCCTGCCAGTCCTGCCCCAGAGGAAGACGCTCCTGGAGTGGTGGACCAAACTGGGGGTGATGCGACTCCTGCCAGTCCTGCCCCAGAGGAAGACGCTCCTGGAGTGGTGGATCAAACTGGGGGTGATTATGTCAACCCCTCTGGGAGCGATATGGCCTCTGGCCTGCATGTGAATCCGGTACTATGTGTTGGAAACGAGAGACTCTACATCGAAGATGGCTATGTATAGAACGCGACTGAAACGTTCTTGATGGAAAAACTAGTGAGCTTGACAAATTCCCGACCGCAATTTGAAGTGTAATGTAGGCCTTCATAGATACAGAACCACTTTTAGTAGCGTACTCCATTGATAACTTAGACTTAATTCCAAGAAGATAAATTGGCTCGATCTTCAAATAGAGACGGCTTCTTATCGCCCCCCAAAGTTACCGCCACGCGATCGAACCAAGATCGACCAACCAGCACTGAGCATCAAGGAGAGACAGGGAGCGTCATTCTCCAGCGCAAGGGAACAACATCAGGGCATCGTTTGGTCTTCTTAATGGAACAAATGATTATATGAAGGCTTGTAGTGAGGGGTTATCTTTGTGACATGGCCCCCTTATTCCCCTCATCTCAAATTCTCATAGAAAATCTCTGGGCAGTTCTGAAAGAACAGCCCTGTTGATATGTATGCTGAGTTTGCTGAGATGGAGACGTCTTTAGAGGCATTATATGTCCTGATCGAAGGTGCTAGGTGCTGGGGAGCTTTGGGCAGATAATCAAGATGAGGTGTTCTAAAACGTGATAGATCCGATGTCAAGGAGGATAAATGATGAGGTAGACGTCGACGACGCATATAACAAGTTTCAATATATATCACAAGAATCCAAAGTCTTTGGGCTTCAAAATAGTTCGACTTATATTTCTATGTGACTTCAAATGACTGCGTAATAAGCCGTCAAGGTGGTGGCGGCGATCGAGGCGGCTGAGGTGATCCGCATGTTGTCAGAACCTTTTCACGCTCGCTGCAGAATATACATATATTACCAACAAGGTCCCATAATCCCGCAAAATATCGCCTAGAGAAGATAAATTGAGAGAAACAATACATAATGCCGGTGTGGCGCCATCAGCATATTTGCTGACAGTGCCATCTCAGGCATTCTATTGCCAGTCTTCCTTAATATGATACACCAAAATTTCAGGTGTCCACAGAACCATTGGTATTCTCTCTTCCTCGCTCGTGATTTGAGATAACGACCCCCCGGAACTAGCAGGTACTTCATAGTCTCTTACCTGGAGAGCAATTTGTTCTATTCTACTAAATGTGATTTGCAATCATAGGCGCTCATGAGCCATCGCCCCCCCTAGGATAAGGTATGACTTGGATGGTGGCATCGTTGGTCGTATGCATCCCACCATGGAGGTGGCCCCCATCCCATCGACCGGGGTATTACATGCAGTCGCGCAATGCACTGGGGATGCATTGGGATGGTGGTGATGGTAAGCGCATTCTCCACGTCAACGTCCATCTGGACTTCTTCCGGGACCAACGTAACACTGATCCTATGCGTGAACTAGATGGTGTTGTTTTCTCCTTCCCCGGTCCATGGCGAGTGGGAAAGATAAACAAGACATGTCTCACATTACTCACCTCTTAATTGTTTCTGCCAAATCACTTAGATGACAGTTGCACGTTGCTCACGGTACACCTCATCATTAGTCTTTCATCATTTTGAGCCACCGAGAAACCTTCCACCATGGACAGACAGATGCAGAATCGAACTGAATGCGATCCCTTGATCCCCACAGGACAACCCAAGCAGAAGGAAGAGCACTCTAGTGTCGCCAGTGAGCTTTTGAGGGACCCCTGGTTCGTGATATCTGCACTGCTAAATCTTTTCTGCATTTCCCTCTATGCCATTTTCCCTCTTTTAGCCAGGCAGTTCATGCTTGCAGGGGGAGACAGGCAGCTCTATTATTTCTATACCACAATAGCAATTGAGCGGATCCGAGAAATTCTGTGCTCCGTACTCTCCTTCGCACTCGAAGGTCATGTCACGGTTGCCTTCAGTTGCGAGCCCAATCCCAAGGAACGACAGCCCATCCGCAAGTCAGACTCTATCAGCATCTTTATCAAAGGCTTATCGACAATAACGGCATATTTTCTTCTTATTATGACCCTAAAAATGCTTCTCGTACTTAGGGTCGTGTTGAACATAGTCTGCCTCTTCTTGATTGGCGCGTACATGTGGTTCGCCCGGGGTGTAAATGAGAGTGCGCAGACCCGGAAGAGACGCAGAGACGACATAATGTAAGGGTTCGATATTCCTCTCCTGAAAGTATCAGTACTGACTCAAAAAGCGAAAATCTGCCCGCAAATGTTGAGAATACCGATATGGATGCTGAGGCAAAGTGGGAGACATCTTTGAAGAAGAGGGAAGCTACTCGTCACTTTT